>JAUNZO010003505.1:0-186802 GCA_031894775.1 Chloris gayana
GGCTCCTTCAGTTGGGTTTGAATCCAATTCCATTCCCTGAAGCCCATTTCTAGGGCCAATTCTTGGCCCAATACCGTGAACCAGTAACACGGCAATACACCACACCCACCGACTCCGTTATGGCGCTGCAATTCGAACCAGATCAAAACGGCTCTGCTTCGCCTTTCCCCGTTCCCCTCCTCCCTCCCCGTCCATCCGTCCAAGAACTTCTCCAAGAAACCCAGACCTCTCCAAGAAACCCAGACCTCTCCTCTCCAAGAAACGTTGATCCGAGCAAGAACTCCCCAAGAAGAGATGGAGCGCACGGCGGAGCTCCTCCATGCCGTATCTCATCTGCTGCCCCCTGTACCGGACTCCGTAATCGACCTGCCTCCTGAGGTTGGGAGTTGTCCTCGCTGGCGGGGCAGCAGACGATGGAGGGAGCGTGGTTGGAGAGCCGGGCGGAGACGCCGTGCCCGAGGGAGGGTGCGCGGCTGGAGTCCTGGATGGTGGCGCCGTGCCCGAGGAAGGGATTGCGGGTGCGGCTCGAGCTGGAGAGCTGGGTGGCGGCGTCGTGGCCATGCCCAAGGGAGGACTGGGCGGCGGAGCGGCGGACCAGTACGGCGGCGCCGCGAGTGTGCTGGACGGCGGCTCCTCGGGAAAGGGCGTGACAGGGCTCGACACCGGCACTGGCGAGGTCACAATCGCTGGCCAAGAATCGGAGGGCCGTGCGGTTTATCGCCAATCCTCTGATCTTTACCTCTATGGCCGCCCTGTATCAGATTTATGGGAAGGTCTTTGGAAGAACACCCCTCTGGTGCTTCACGATAAGGAGCTTTTGGATGCAAGTAGGAAAATTGGCGACAAGAATCCCGTGGCCCTGCTGCCCAATGACAAAGGTGCCGATTTTACACACCAAATCACTTCGGTTCTTAGCAAGCACCCTGGACCTGTGTCACAGCTTAGAATCGATTCCTCAATTTGGAGCGGAGGGAGTGATCAGTTGGGTCTTTGGATGGACATGGCATCAGCCAAAGGAATTGAGCAGATCATCATTATTAACACTGCACTTCCCAGTAATCTTTCATTCCCTATCAGCAGCCTTCAGAGCCCAATGCTTAGGCGTCTTTACCTCGGATTCATGGATGTTTCTGGTCTAGGAGTCGGAGCATTTGATTACTCACGTTTGCAAGAGCTTCGAATTATTGGATGCACATATAGTGGCAGTGCACTTTCGGCCGTCATTTCTGAATGTTTCTCCTTGAGGGCATTGGTCATTGTCTCTTCTGTGGAAAATTTGAGGATTGTTTCACAAAGCTTGGTGTCCTTGCAAATGGCAATGTGTACCGCTGATTCAATCAGCATTGATTATGCTCCCAAATTACAAATTATAGCAACTGGTGTCAGACCAAGGAATGGAGATCACCCTGTCCTCATTGATATCAACAGTGCTCATTCCTTGGCAGATATTTCCTATTGGATGCTGCCACACCATACTATAACCATTAGAAGCTCCTTTGCAATTGCAACACAGGTACATAGTTCTTTCATTGTTGCAGATTATATCATTTCCCCCATGTTTGATGCTACTTAAATTGTACACCTTGACTCAATTTGTATTTATTCCTTTTGGCAGCATACCATGTGTTTACCTAATGTCCGAAAGCTCAGGTTGGGTGTAGCGATGGCAGATCCTCATCAAATATCTGGCCTAGTCCGAGTTTTGATGCACCTACCTTACTTAAGTGATCTGACTATTTGGGTACTTTCTTGTCTCATTTTGCTATATGTTTTTTTTTCTGGTCCATTACTGTGTAGTAAGTTAGTAATAATTGTGAACAGCGAATGGATGAGGCCAATCCTGGAGAAGGATCTGATGAGGCAATAACCACTGCACTCACTTCCCACAGCTTTCTGCCGTGTCTATCGATTTCCTTGACACGTCTTTGTATGGAGGATTGCCGAGGAGGTCGCACAGAAATAGCTTTTCTCAGATATATTCTTGGTCATGCTACAAAGCTGCTTGAAGTTATAATTGAACCCAATGTAACGCCAGAGGGACATACCACCAATCTAGCTGAGTTTGAGCTTGAACTATTATATTGTCACCGAACTTCAAGACCATGTCAGATAATCTTCCAGGCCCCCAGCAAGTGACGCTTCAATACAAAGGTATCTTTAGTCCTTTTTCTAGAGTAACCTGAGTATGATTAATAGATGGGTAGCATCTTCATATTTTGTGATCAGAATTTTTATTTTATTATTGCAATAATCTGAAAGCTGTGGGAATTATTTGATACCGTCAAAGTTTGTCCGATACCGGATTCTTAGAGGGAATGCGCTACAATTCCTCCAATTGGCTTGACTGATGGAGTCTATTTGAACACTTAGAATTATTTTCATTGGATAAAGCATAATATAATGTTAGCTTCAGCTGAGGCGATATTTCAGATGGTAAATATGCCTGTTACTATGTGAAAATGCAGTAGAAACTGAAACCCTCTTCAGAACTGCTAACAAATAGAGACTCTTCTATACAAAATGAATACAATATGTATCATCACTGAGATTAGTGTTTTTCTTACTTTTATCAACTTCACGATTTGCTTCTGACACACGCGCTTGCATCTGCAATTAACAACTCACTTGGCTTACCATCAAACTTCAGGCCATTGGCTCGTCAAGAGTACAATATGATGAAGTGTATGCTCATCTTCAGCTCGCTTCCTATCAATAACCTATCTTGAACCAAAATCACTAATCATCGCCACAACTGCTGCCACAAGTAATACACGATAGTACTTTATTTTTTACTGACTTGTGAAAAATGGGAATTCAATTGTGGAAGTTGAACTTGCTTCAATTATAGGCATCCCATACTCTGCAGATAAAACCGTGAAGCATGAAATAGTTGATTCTGAATCTTAATTCTTTTTGAAAGCAATTGCCCTTTAGTACTCAGGTGGGCAGATATTTTGTTTTTCTCCTTTGACTTTAAGGAAGGGTCAAAGGGTGAATAAGTTTACGGAGCTCAGTTTTTATTTAGGACAAGAGATCGATCTTGAATGAACATGTCAACGGTTCGGGCACTACCCAAAGGGGCAGTTTGTAATGATGTTGCCATGTTTCATGAAGCTGTGAGAAATGCGATAAAGAATTTAGTGAGGCATGGAATCTGGCATTGTGATTAACAAATATAGAATCTTCATATTTTAAAGCCAAAATTTCATTTTTTTATTATTGTGACAGTCGGAACTTGTGGCATTCAACACTTTTACAGGAATATTTTCACATTCCACAATGTTTTAGCATAATTTTTTCTAGATATTAACCTCTTGTTTGTATTTAATCACAGCATATCAAACAACTTCAGATTGCAATTGCCGTTAATCCTTGGCCGAGATATCAAACAGCAGTCCATGATCATCCCCATTCAACCACAACTGTACATTTGTGTAGTTTGACCCATAGTTTGTCATTTCAGAGCTCCAAGAGCATGTAATCCAGATGTGGCTGGGGCTATTTTTTGACTGAGATCAAACAATAGACTGTGATCACGGTCACAACTGTAAATTTTTCTCTAGTTTGACGCATATGTAGTTTTAGAGCTCCAAGAGCTTGTTGCTCAGATGCGGTTGTGGCTGTTTTTTGACAGGCAACCTTTGTTCGTTTTCCTTGTGACTCCGAAGAGAAGATATTTCTGTATGCTGGTATGATGGTGTAAATGAATAAATCAATTCCCCACTGTAAATTTTCTATGTGCTATATGTTAGTGAGCAAACCGAGCTGCTTGTTTCTGCCATCCTTAATGTTGTGCAGGACTGTTTCCGCTGTAGTACAGTGAGTTTTTTAGCGATCTATTCATTTGCACATTCAGTAAAATGAGTTTTTTTTGTTCATCTTTTCTCCTCCCTTTTGCCATTTCTGGTTATTGATGTACTAATAGTAGTAAGGAGCATTGATCTATGGCAGCATAACATGAACTTCAGAATCTCCTCCCTTGTACAATTTCTTTTTTTTTTTTTGTTTCTCTTCGTACGATTTGAATTGAAACTCAAATTTTATTGCATGATGATAGACGATTTCAATCTCTATATAAATAAATTGAGGACTATGTAGTTAATATGATATTTGATGCTATTAATCTATATAAAAATATATTTAAAATATATAGACTTGTTACGCTTGAGCGGTACTTGGAGTACCGTTCTCACCCATTAAACTCAACCGTTGATATTAAAAAACTGTTTATGAATTCCCTTAATTATTAATAAGGGTACTGTAGTAATTGCCTCTCGATTAGTTCATCTTTTTTCCGTAGTAACTGAAAACAATCATACAGGACTCGATCTAGATGATGATCTGCTCAACTCCGCCATGAGCACATGACGGAATTCATGCTGCCTCTCCATGGACTTACAATTGCTGCACCAAATTGCAGCCCATCCATGTCCAGTCGCGTCGTCAGCTCACCGGTATTTGAGAGTGATCAATGGGTCAGATTCTAGAAATTTAGTTCATAGAAGATCATTTTCGAAATATTAGAGAGAAAAGGGTCAAAATAGAAAAGAAAAAAAAACGAATCGAAACGAGTCCGTCCGGCCGCCGCCTCTGTTTCATCCATCGGGGAGGGGGATCCGCCTCCGAATCGAAGAGGAGGCGAGTCCGAAATCCACAAGTCGGATTGACGAGGCCTACCGCGCCGCCTATATTAATCAAATCGGGGAGGAGCAGCAACAAGGTATTAGTGCTTCCCCCAACTCTTTCCGTCGATCCATCTCCTGCTGCTGCTGAAGAAGAAGAAGAAGAAGAAAGGAAGCGAGAGGGAGATGACGGATCGTCGCGAGCAAGCAGCAACTCATCACCAAGATTCGACTTATGATTATTATAGCTTTGTTCTTGATGGCCGGCCCTATCACCGTGAGGAGGCGGCGGCTGGACGAAGGCTTCAGCTACTACAGCCTCCTCGACATCGACATCTTCAGGGCCCACAGGTGCTGCGGACCATCCTCCCATCGGCCGCCGCTGCTAATGATGACGACGACGACGACACTGCCAGAGGCAGCAACAAGCGCGCTCGCGTCGCCGACGCCACCGAGGCCGCCATCCGGGGCCTGCCGGAGGTGTCGCCCGGCCGCGGCGCCAAGCTGCTGCAGGCGGAGTGCGCCGTCTGCCTCAAGGATTTCGAAGCAGAGGACAAGCTCAGGACCATGCCCTGCGCCCATGCCTTCCACCAAGAATGCATCTTCCCGTGGCTACGCCGCAAAGCAGCATGCCCTCTCTGCCGCCAACAGCTTTCTATTCCTCCTCCGACCCACGACAAGGACGGCCACGAAAATGCTCAGTCACCAGCTGCTCCTCAACCAGAGGATCCCTAGCTACATCTGTCTGCTATGTCTTCAAGATCACTCAAGAACCATTTTCTTTTTTTTTTTAAGTTATCCTGATTGCAACTGATGAGAAATTATTTTGTTCAGGATTAAGGGTGATTTGTCAGTAACATGTGTGTCATAATCTCTTCAAAGTTTATTTCTTATTTTGCCTTTTCTGCTGCTCTGTGCAATACTTACTTTGGGGTGAATTTCACTGCTTTCAAAAGCAACATGGTGCAGCCACTCAGAGCAGGCAGGCATCAACATTACAGTATAATACAATGCTTGCTGCAAATTCTAGTACTAAACTAAATTATGTTAACGTTTTACACCAACAGAGTCGATTTACACGATCATATCAGCAAAGATAACATATGGCTCTTCTCTGTCGTGAGAATAGAACGGTGACTGTTATAAATAGCACCAAACAGTATGTGCACAACAATTTCAGAGTATGCATGACTACTAACTAAAAAGGATACATGACTCTGGAATTATCCTGTTGGCATTTGTGTTATTCCTCAAACAACTCCTCTACGAGTACTTGGAGGCTGTTGGAGCTATCTGCTCTTTAGGCTGGTCACCTGAATCGACTGGATCTGAAGTATTCCCATCTTCAATTTGCTGACCATTTGACTTGTAGCAGTGAAAATTACCACAACTGCAGTCAGAATCGGCACATGCCAATATTTGCTTACTTAGTAGTAGTGAAAATTGGGAACTCAATTGTTCAACTGAACTTGCTTCAAGCCTTCAGTTACAGGCGCCCCATGGTCTGCAGATAACCACATGGCACTCAATTCGCCTGCAGTTGTAACCGTCAAAGTTTGTCCGATACCGGATTCTTAGAGGGAATGCGCTACAATTCCTCCAATTGGCTTGACTGACGGAATCCATTTTTTTTCGAACAATGAGCAGGAGCACTGCTCTCTCATTTAAGCAGGAAGGAGAAAATGTAATTACATGACCATTTCAACACTTAGAATTATTTTCATTGGATAAAGCATAATATAATGTTAGCTTCAGCTGAGCCGATATTTCACATGGTAAATATGCCTGCTACTATGTGAAAATGCAGTCGAAAGTGAAACCCTCTTCAGAACTGCTAATAAATAGAGACTCTTCTATACAATATGTATCATCATTGAGATTAGTGTTTTTCTTACTTTTATCAACTTCACGATTTGCTTCGGACACACACGCTTGCATCTTCAATTAACATTTCACTTGTCTTAACATCAAACTTCAGGCCATTGGCTCGTCAAGAGTACAATCTGATAATTTAGTATTCTTCAATCCGGGAAGCAATTGTCAATCTAGAGAGAGCGCTCCTTGTAGGGGAAGTCCGCGTCCCTCCCAGGGCGACGGGCGGAACCCCAGCCGTCCCCCGCCGCCTCCGGCCTTCCCCCACTTCCTCCCTCGCCCTGCCGCCGCCGGAGCAGGCTGCGAGTCTAAGCTCCGCAGCCGCGAGGAAGGCGGCGGCCGGGCCTCTCCTTTCCCCCACCGCTGTTCCCCCACCGCTGCCTCCCACATCCTCTTCCTCCTCACCACCTTTCCCCATACATGCCGGCGAGGAGCACCTCCGAGGACGGATCCGTGGAAGACGCGCCGGATCTGCCCTCCGGCGGCGGTGCCCTGCGGCTGGCGACGCGGTGGCGGCGCCGGTAGTGGTGACGCAGCGGCGGCGCAAGGGGCCCGTGTGCTTGGATGCGGCGACGCCGCTGGATGCGGCGTGGCGTGTCACTACGATGCGACGGCGACGGCGATGGCGAGCAGGTGGCGGCGGCGTTGGGTGCCTGTGCGGCGCGACGCGTGGTGTGCGGCGCGAGGTTGACCGGCGCGTTGACGGCGCCGGCTGGAGCGGCGACGACGGCGGCGCCGGCGCCCTTGCGGATGGCGAGGTCTCTGCGCGAGGCAGGCTGCAGCGTCGATTGACGCGGCGCCGGCTCGCTGGATGGTGAGGCAACGCCTTTGGGCTGTCGGGCGGCATGGCGCCGAGAAGGATGTGCCGGAGCTGGTGCAGTGGCAAGTTTGCAGGTGTTGATGTCCACGACCGGCGGGCTGCTGCAACGCTGCCAACATGGTGGTGCGCCACGAGGCTGCACACGCGTCGACAATAGTTGGCGCGCTGCCGGGAAGGGTCGCAGAGGGCCGGCCAGCCGGCGCGCGGTCACCACGCGCGACGGCGAGATGTAGGGGGCGGTGTCGGGGTTGTGGCGCTCGCGCTGTGGAAGCTACGAGCTTTGTAGGCTTCGATGGCGTGGTGTACGGGAGACCGACAGGATGCACGGCATGGGGTGCGTGCCGGCTTAGGGATAGCGATGCATAGAACCGGGAGAAATCCTGCATGGTTCCATCCATGCCGACAACATACCTTGTTGAAGGCCTTGTCGAGGTTCTTGTCATTCCCGAGGCTTCATGGGCGAAAGCCCCGGCGGTGACGTTGAAGTGTCACTACCTTCTTGAAGGCGCCAATCTGTAGCAACCCTTGTCCTTGCGTTGTCCATGTCGCGTCCGGTTGTTTGCGTGCGTGGTTGCGTGGTGTTGTGTTGTGTTGTGTGTGCGTGTTGTGTACTGTGTATTCGTGGGACCGTACGGGTTCTTATCCCGTTTTCTTTTAAATATAATGAAGCGTAACTCTCCTGCGTTTTCGAGAAAAGAGTACAATCCGATGAAACGTATGCTCATCTTAAGCTGGCTTCCTATCAATAACCTATCTTGAACCAAATTCACTAATCATCGCGACAACTGCTGCCACAAATAACACACGATAGTACTTTTTTTACCAACTTGTGAAAAATGGGAATTCAATTGTGGAAGCTGAACTTGCTTCAATGATAGGCATCCCATACTCTGCAGATAACATGCCACTCAATTCATCTTCAACCATCGGAGGTTGATCGGTACCATTTTATGAGATGGACTGCACTAGAACTACGAGAGGTTTAAAATCGTGAATTTTACTCCCCTAATAATTCACTTTGTCCAAATTACATCTCAAATAAAATCTTGACTCACTTTACTCTCTCAAACAATTGAAGTTGGTGCAATCTACTCCCTTTATGCAATTGTGCTTGCCGCCCGACCACCTCCAGCGAGGCACCGCCGCCTCAGCGCCGGCCTCCCCAGCCATCGGGTCGATGCTCGACTTCCTAGTTATTCTTCAAAAATGTTTTTCATGAATAAAATAAAATGATTTATTTAGTGAGTTTTAATTTGGCCAAAAATCGGGATGTTACACCTCGCCCAGCCCGGTCTGGCCACTCGCGCCTCGGTCCGATTGCGCAACCCCAACGCTCGCCTCTCGCCCCCGCGCAGAAGCTTCGCTTCCCGCATGTGCTCCCGCCCCGACCACCTCCCGCAGGGCGTCGCCGCCCCGGCGCCGGCCTCCCCAGCCGCCGCCGCCTCCGGGTCGATGCCGACATCCCCGGTTCGCCTCCACCGACCGCCTCCCGCAGGGCGCTGCCGCCCCGAGCTTGCCTCCCCAGCCACCGGCCCCGGCCACCGGAGCACCGCCTCCCCGTCCCTTGCTCCGACCTCGCTGCTTGAGATGGAGGTTGGCTGCCTTGACCCCAGCCCGGAAGATAATTTTGGAAAAAAAGAAGGAAAAAAAGATAAAGAGGATGACATGTTGAGTCATGAGTTAGGGGTAACAATGGTAATTCATCTTGAAAATTCTCCTTTTTAAGCTGGAGCCGGCTCCTTACAAAACATCTAACAAAGAGCTCCAACTCGACAAGAGAGCTGCTCTACCGTGGAGTTTCGGAGCGGAGCTGCTCTCATGAGGAGTGGAGCCATGCCAAACACGTTCTTAATTGTACCAATATTTTTTTGATGTAATTTGGATAAAATGGATTATTTAGGGAGTAAAATGAACGTTAGCAATATTGATTTGATTACAATATTTTTTTAGATTAGTTTGATTACAATATCAGAACTAAATGACCTCGAACAGTAACATGATCCAGTGGGTAATTCGAACAACACCGTGAAGCCCATTTCCCGTTCCAGTCCTGAAGCCCATTTCCAATGGCAACTCTTGGCCCAACACGACGAACGGATACGGCTATTCGAACCCGGCTATTCGACGAATGGCAACGCTTCGCGACTTCGCCTTTCCCCCTTACCCCTTCGCCCCATTCCCTCCTTCCCGTTCCTGTCCAAGAACCTCTCCAAGAAATCAAGACCTCCCCGAGAAACCAACAACTCCCCAAGCAGCGATGGAGCGCACGGAAGAGCTCGTCCGTAGAGTGATGCACCTGCTTCCCCTTCCACCGGACTTCACCATCAAACTGGGTGATGAGTTGGAAGTTCCCGACGCAGCAGACCAGGGCGGGGCGCTACTGGAGAGCTGGGCGGCGGCGTGGGCACACTGGTTGGGGAAGAATCGGAGGACCGCGCTGGCGACGACGGCACCCACCCCATTGGTTGTGGACTTACTCGGTACAGCCACAATGTATATTGCCCGTCATTGGATCTCTACCTTCACTGCCGCCCGTTGTCGAGTTTCTGGGAGAAGAAGCAGCCTAGTTCTGCACGACAGGGAATTGATGAATGCTAGCAGATACGTTCACCACGACAAGGTTCACAGGGCCAGGGGAACCGATTTTACTAGAGAAATTACTAGAATTTTGAGTAATCATCCGGTCGCTATCCAGCTCAGAATTGATTCATCGGTTTGGAGCGGAGGCAGTGATCAGTTGAGTCAGTGGATGGTAATGGCACGGGAAAAGATGTTGAAGAAATTATCATTGTTAACTGTGCACTTCTAGCTGACCTCTCTTTCCCAATCACTACACTTCAAAGCCCAATGCTTAGGCATCTTTCTCTAGGATTCTTGCAGATTGATGGCTTGACGGTTGGCGACTTCAATCTCATCTTGCAAGAGCTCTCCCTTTTGGATGCGCATATGACGGGACGCGTTGTCATGTTGGGCTTGTCCCTCCATATTGAAAGGATGAAAATTGAAGTCCAACAAATGAGACTTCCAGTCCACAAGTCCAGCTCTTGTGGTTCATTAATTTGGCTGAAATCAATGATGAAGATTGCCTCATATTTGATATATTTTACTAAAGTGATGTTCCGTCTTCTGATCACGATTTAATTAACCTTGTTAGATTCGTCTCATAAATTAATCTAGGATCCGTAATTTATTTTATAATTAAACTTTATTTAATACTCTTAAATAATAAGATTCTATTTGATATAATAACTATAAAATTTAGACCCAAAACGAACACACCAAAAGAAGAAAAAGAGTTGCCGTCTGGATCGAGGCGAGTCCGACCGCCGCCGCCGCCCCGACTCCGAATCGAAGAGGAGGCGAGTCCGAAATCCACGAGTCGGATTGACGAGGCCTACCGCGCCGCCTATATTAATCAAATCGGGGAGGAGCAGCAACAAGGTATTAGTGCTTCCCCCACCTCTTTCCGTCGATCCATCTCCTGCTGCTGCTGAAGAAGAAGAAGAAGAGAGGAAGCGAGAGGAGATGACGGATCGTCGCGAGCAAGCAGCAACTCATCACCAAGATTCGACTTATGATTATTATAGCTTTGTTCTTGATGGCCGGCCTATCACCGTGAGGAGGCGGCGGCCGGACGAAGGCTTCAGCTACTACAGCCTCCCTCGACATCTTCAGGGCCCACAGCTGCTGCGGACCATCCTCCCATCGGCCGCCGCTGCTAATGATGACGACGACGAGGACACTGCCAGAGGCAGCAACAAGCGCGCTCGCGTCGCCGACGCCACCGAGGCCGCCATCCGGGGCCTGCCGGAGGTGTCGCCCGGCAGCGGCGCCAAGCTGCTGCAGGCGGAGTGCGCCGTCTGCCTCAAGGATTTCGAAGCAGAGGACAAGCTCAGGACCATGCCCTGCGCCCACGCCTTCCACCAAGAATGCATCTTCCCGTGGCTACGCCGCAAAGCAGCATGCCCTCTCTGCCGCCAACAGCTTTCTATTCCTCCTCCGACCCACGACAAGGACGGCCACGAAAATGCTGTGTCCATCAACATGCCGGCGCCACAGGATCCCTAGATCGGCCTCTTTGATTTTGTGAAACCAGATGAGATGGCATTCTCTGCTCCTTTCCCTCCCTTTTCTTTTTACTTATCCTGATTGTAAGTTGTAACCGAGAGTTTTTATTGAGGATGATTTATCAGTAACAAGTCTCTTCCCTCTTCTGTTTGCTCTGTGCAATACTTCAAAACACACAACCATTAGAAGCTCAAGCTCTCTCCTCCTCAATCTATTGAAATTGACTCGGGAATATTCTCAAACTCACCACATCTACAACTAAACTGACAACAGAGAACTTCCTCTCCTACCACTGGAGCAATTGGTTCCCCATAACTCAAAATTGTGAATTCAATTGTTCCATGATAGTACTCTACAGATAACATGCCACTCAATTTCTCTTCAAGTCAAAGGCTGTCCAATACTTCTACATGGACCGCCCTGGAACTTCTCCGCTAAACGAGTTAACTTCACCATTATATTGTTTGAAGTTATTTTCTTTGGACAGGGACATAATGCAAATTGATCACTACCTATAAAATATAGGCCTCAGCTGAGCAAATGTTTCAGTTAGAGTTAGTACCATGTGAAATTCTGTCTTGTCCTTTTCTTTTCAATATAAGAAGAGCTATTGCAATGAACTAAGGAACTAGTACTAAACATCCATGTTTCGTAACCGGACAATAGCCCTTGCTCTTTCATTAAAGAACCTCTAATATTCTTGAAAAGTTAAACACATCCAAGGTTCTTGAAGACTGATCATGCATGGCAACTCTTTGTACTTACATAATGCCAGTTCTAACTCAATGACATAACAAATAGCATCAAAGACAAAATCTCGCACTCTTCTGAAAAATACTGAGACTCATGCTACTTGGAAGCTACATCCCTGACATTGCCGTACAATTTTGACAAACCCTGTATGAACAAAAAGTAAAAAAACGAAGAAAGAATACATACAAAGTCTCACAAAGAAAACTACAGGAACTGATTTATAGGAATAGTTCATATTTCTCACATAGCTCCTCCAGAAGTACCGCAAGCTTGCTGCTAACAACAATAGATCCAGCCCATTCAAGTAAACTATTGATCTCTGTTACCTTAAAAGTCACTATCAGATTTTATCATCATCGTTTGTTGTTTTTCCTCGGTAACATGAAGTCCTGAGTTAATATTTTCTTGATTCAGGTTTACTTCACTGTTTTGAGACAACTTTATGTCATGGCCATTTCCTAACTGTCCTAAAGCAGAAGTGCTATCTCCAATGGATTTTGCTTCAAGGACAAGCATGTCAGAAGGAGTCTCTCCTTCATCCTGATCAAACTTATGCACTGATCTTGGATAAATCTGTTTATGTGCCTCTTCTTCGATTTTCTCGAATGATGAGTTCGTCTCTTCAACTGAGCTTGTTTCTAGAACAGGAACCTCAACATAGTCCTCAATTTTCTTGAGTGATGAATTCATCTCTTCAACCGAGCTTACTTCAACGGCCATTGCCTCATCAAGAGTAGAATCTGAATTGCGCCCATCTTCAGTTGGCAATGGTGAAGAATGTCCATTTTCTGCAGGTAATGTTCCACTTGATTTCTCTTGAACCAACTGATTATCACAAGTTTGGTTAGAAGCATCAAATGTCAGCGCTTCTTTAGTGACTTGTGAAATTCGTGTATTCAATTCTTCAAGTGAACTTGCTTCAATGGCTGGCATCCTAGAGTTTGCAGATAATGTGTCACTACTAAAGTCATCTTCAAGTTTAACTGTCAAAGGCTGACCGATGCCGGATTCTGAAGTCGACTGCACTAGTACTTCCTCCATGCGATTCTTAAATAACAAGTTAACTTCACTGATGGAGACTGCTTCAAATATGTGCTGCTCGGAATTATTTACACTTGATAAAGAATGCAGTGTCGATTGCTCACTACCTACAAAGTGTAAACTCAACTTAGCAAATGTTTCAAATACTAAATTTGTTATAATGTCGAAATGAACAATTTACCTGCAGGAACCGAATCCTTCTCTTCTGAATCTTTATTTAGAGATTTTTGGATGCAAAACGAATTTGTCTCATCACTGAGATTAGTATTTGTCTTACCTTCGTCAACTTCACAATTTGCTTCTAACACGCATGCATCTGAAATTGCTGAGCTTATTATTTTAATTTCTTCACCAATATGAGCCTCAAGTGAACCAAACAACTTTCCATTGTTCCCTGTTTGCTCAGAACCACCGTCTGACCGACTATCACAAGCATCATTTCTGCTGAGTTCAGTTTTTTCTTCCATGACACCAATGTGATTTTTCAGAGAAGTAGGCTGTCGTAGATATAAGTTTCCATGCTTTCTATGCTGTGTTGATGGAAAGTATGAACGAGGAGTCCATGTTTCCTGTAATTTCCTCTCACGATCCACTATTTGGTCAAATGGGATGTCAAATGGTTTTCTCCAAGGAAGGAGAACTGATGGTGCCGAATCAGGAATTTGTGGTAACTCTATCATTTCCTCTGAACCATTTGAAGGATCAAACTGCTTAGGCCTTGGTGTCGAAATGGAGGGAACTTGAACACGGAAGCGTGATGCCTCCTCCATTTTCTGAATTGCATCTGCAGCTTGCATGTCCATTAACCTCTTGTCAAGTTCAAACTTCAAAATGTTCTTTGCCCTTCGCCGTTCCATCACACTGTCGACATTACTAACCTTTTCAGAATCAGAATTATCCTCTGATTTATTTTCATCATTTTTCTTTTCTTCTGCTTCTTCATTTGAGCCATGTTCACCATCCTCCTCTGAGTCATCTTCCTCACCTGATGAGTAATTAAAGCCTGAGTAAGGGTGACCAGACCCCAGGTTTACAGGAGGGTTCAACTCATCGAGCATCGGAATAATGTCAGTCATCGATGCATCAGATGAACTTCCACTAATATCAGATTCAGAATCAGAACAAGGATCCTCCCTCATAACTGGCTGCCAACATGAGCTCATGAGTTCACCGAGCTGGTACCTATTGTGCACTTCATTGCTATAACTTTCAGTATTTGTGCTTTCAAATTCTTGGAGGTCAATATTCTCACTGATTTCCTTTGTTTGCTCTTCAGTTTCCACAACAATATTGCTTGGGACTAAAAGACTTTGTTGTCGCCATTGTTGTTGCTCTTCAGTTTCCACAATGACATTGCTGCTGGCAAACTCAGAAAATTCTAATGCAGGATGCATATCAGTTGATACGGATGTGACCTTTTCTTCATCATGATGGGTATCATGCACAATGCCATCAAAAGTTTTCTCTTCAGTGCATCCAACATGACTTTCAAAAATCTTCTCCGTGTAAGCTACGGCAGTAACATTCTCAATCTCTTCAGTTGAACAATCAGTAGGAGAAGTTTTGAATTTTGAGGATAAAGTCTGCTGGTTCCCCAATGTTTCTTCTCCAGTCGCTGGAGCACATGGTTCGCCATAGGTCAAAAGTGCTCCAAGAAGAAGCGCAGTTAACAGGAACACGGGGGAGGAAGACAGTAGGAGCTGGAATAGATAAGGACATAGTTGGTGTAGAAACAGAATAAGAATGCCAGCGCAGGGTACCCCAGGATAATCACAAGCGTATTGATAGCCAAGTCTGATAGAAGAATACACTATTCTCTTGATGTGCAGCAAAAGATTGTTTGCATGAAAATCCATGTTTATCTCTTCTGAATTCAGCCAAGACACACAAAGATAGCCTGGTAACAGGAACAAGGAACCGGATCAGTACTGTACTAGAGAAATAGCGTTATTGGAGTGACAGATTAAGAGAAAATAAGGTAAGTAGCTTTTTCATCTAGTCGAAAAGGATTCAAGGGTACGGCAAACATTGCAAAATTGGTCGAGAAATGCATCGTATCTACTAGCTGTTGTAACTACAGATATCCTATTTATATTGACTATTCCATTAAAAAAAATTGATATTGACTATTGAGTATGGATCCCAAAACAACCCCAAAAGTTAGTAATTATAGTGAAAGAAGGAAATTTGCATATCGGATCAACACTGAAAATTAAGCACAAGGAAGGCAGATCTACTACAGTATCATGAGGCATATGAGTGACTGACCACTGCGGAAGAATCCAACAATGGCGCTCAAGAAATATAATGATCGAGCAGTACAACATCAAGAAGCAAAAAAAATCAGGGAATAAGAACTAGGAAATGAAGGCTCACCTGTGCGCCGGGACCAGATGACAGATAGCACCAACAGCTAGAATTGTTGGAAGCTCGGACGAATGCAGCAAGGGAGCCGGGGTGGAAGGGAGCCGGGGTGGAAGGGAAAGGCAAGGAATGGCGAGTGCTGGGAGGAAGGCAGGGAATAAAGCAAGCTAGGAGGCATCAAGCTGCAGTGCAGTGTCTGCTCTTTATCGGAGGATTCTTTGCTTTGGAGCAGGACGTCCACCTTAATTACCACCAAAACTGCTTTGGTCGGCACGAAAAGGTGGACATGATGATGGTTGCAAGAGGGCTGGTGTTGTGCTATTCTTCGCCGTGGGAAAAGTGCAGGGCGATCCAAGTCCTCGCTGTCGTGCTCACCTCACCTCACCTCTGTTGGTCTTCCCATCAGTCTCCCGCCATAAGCCTGCAACCGTCCTCCTGATCTGGTCCCTGCTCGTGCAACCGTGCAGATTACTGTATGCTAATAAATCATCAAATTATTATTTTTGGACCATACCATACAGGTCCAAAGGTAAAATACAAAATAGAAAATGGTCCTCGCTTTGGCCATTGCGTGGAGGCACAGTGGCTATGCTTACCGCCCTCAAATCAGGTCATTTGCCTTTTAGGAGGAAGACTGTCAAAATGTGACCAAGGTTGTCTGTCTCCTTTAGCTGAATTTTACATTCTGTTATTTTCTAGCCTGTTCCCGTATGATATAATGATACAGACGGAGCACGCGCACACCCCTTCCATGGAGTAAATGGTAGGGCCTGCTGTATATCAATGCTTGCTACAGGGAACCATAAATTATAAAGAAAGCTTAAGGGCCTGCTGTATATCGTCAATGCTTGCTACAGGGAACCATAAATTATAAAGAAAGTTAAAGGGAACGAAAAGGAAGAATTGAACAGCTAGCTTCTTATTTTACTCATCTGCTCTGCCAGTTACAAGAAACGATCAGTCCAAACGTATGAGGATACATTTTCACAACCATAGATCAACAAGTATGTCAGGAACAAGAAGCTCCAAATGTGCTATCTATCGAATAAAAAATGTGCTGCCTATCTCATTAGTATTCACTTCTTTCATGTACACGTGGAAGCAAGAACATTTTACACCAAGTTGATTTACAGCAACTCCAGCTCAAAAAATGGAAAACAAAGGTGCCTGTTAAAAATAGCACCAACTGCATCTGGATTAGGCCAACTGGTAACTCTAAAACTGGCTTTAGACCAAATAAATCAATTAGAAACATAACGCTGTGACTGGATGATCGTTGTCAGCTGCTTCAGGTTAGCTAATACATGTCTCGGGCCAAGACTTTCAGCACCAATGTAATTCAGAAGTTGTTCAGTATCCTGCTAGGAACCACAAGTGACAAGTTAATATCCAAAAAGAAACAATGTCATAAAAATATGGAACACAACATGTGTTAGGGAGTTTTGATAAACCACAGATTCAAGTGGTTTCAGTAACAAAATTGAACTTTCAGCTTCAAGATACCTAGTTTCAAGAGATGGAGCAGTGCTACATTTATCATTTACAAAATCACAGTTTCAGGTACCAAACATTACTAAATTCTTCAAAGTATTTGCTCCCCACCATAATATGTTTTTGTGTTAGAAAAAGAAAAAGGAAAGTTTCATATGGTGTCCAGAAACATGCCAATACCTTCACAAGACACTTTTTGGTACTTCTGTTATGGGAATGAATACTTCCACAACATACCTAGTTATTTCAACACATTCTCCCCACCCACCCAAGTACCAAATCCTAATTAATTCTGCTCAAATGGGATGAAGTGCCTATTTGTCTAGTTGAAGCTTGAATCTCAAAGAGGAAGAAAATAGACAAAAGACAGAATTTAAAACCATCTTTGACTGCACTAAAAAGTGTCCCTACCTTCTAACAACTTGAGGATATATTTTCAGATTGGGAGGAGGGTGATAGAAGAGAGCGAGAGAAAAATGGTTTTTTTTTTAGTTCATTTTGGAAAGTGCCCATTCTGCATAACATAAATTACAAAATAGCATGAATACTAACCTTGTTCAACAAGAATATAGCATATGCTGATCTAGTCGTCTCTGGGCCATCAAAAAAAAGAGGAAATTCCATTGTCTTCATGCTCGTGCTTGGAGGTACAGAACCTACTGCTGAGGTTATAGATGAAAGATCAACTGAGGGTGCATGATCAAGAACATATGACCGTGAACCTCGAAAGCGCAAAGGATATCGAAGAGGAACATTGAGATATGACGCGATGAGGGAGACTGCCTATGATTCAAAACAAATGAACAGTTAAATATATCAGTATAAAATAGTACAAACTGAACAACCATGTGTAGTTACATGTCCACCTAATCTGTATCTCTTTGTTTGACAATTGAATAGAATGTAAATAAAAATACAAAATTCAAAATCTTCCATAAATACAAATTGTGAACTCATTTTCATTAAATAATATGTAATGATCTATCAAGTCAAATTATACATACATGTGCAGCATATCCCAGAACAGTAGAAGATTTATGAAACTCAGTCTTGTCACTGAAGTAGCCAGTTCTTTTCACAGAAAGCTTTGATAGTTGTAGACCCAATATGGCCAAAGGTGTATTTTCGGGACCATTTGGCAAAACTGATTCAGCACCGCCTGAAAAAAAAACATAGCATTTAATTCTAGGCTAATACACAATATCAGAATGAATAATCATAAGACTAGTCTGGCAAGAACAAGTCTTCATTTTTTGGCCTTTAAGTACATATATATGTCCCAGCCTGTAATCATGATAATTATTACTAGGATATCAGCTGTCCTTTTATTTTCCAGTTAAGTCTGCCACTACTCTAGGCCAGTGATAAGAATAGCAAAAACATAAACAATATGATTTTATAGAGAGCATGGATAATGAAATGAACTCTTGAGGGTTGTGATAAGGAAAATGACATACTTGTTTTGATGATATTGGAGGTTAAACCCCTTTTGACAGATGAAGATTGTTCGCCCACAGGCCTCACTGGATATATGTGAGCTACTTGTGTTATCATATGTTGCTGTCTCATCCGCAACTTTTGTTCAAGACTTTTAAGATGCCCATGACCATTTTCCCCTGATAGCAACTTATTAGCCTCCTATATCAATAAAATAAATGTTCAACCACAATTAGTGGAGGAGGAAACATTTGTGATATATAGGATTAGAAAAAATGCATGGAGCAAGACATTTAATTTAAGGGAAAAGAACATATCACACAAATTTAGACAAATACATTAGTAACAATAGAACTCTGTTTACAAAGTTCTGTTTTGATTGTACACAAAAGCTTCCTCAACAAATTACCTGACATAGCACAGTACCCTGTAAATATCTGTAGCCTTTTGGCTTTAGTAGTGACTATTGAGAGGAAAAGGAACGAAAAAGTAATAACCAGTTTCCAAAAGCTCATTGATCGATGTATTGCAACTTGACACTTTGTTACCAAGACATTCATGGCTCTAAAAAATATAAAAACTACAACTGTGGTTTCAGAAAATCAGTACCAAGGCAATCATGTGCTGCATATGAGGGAGAAATTGTGCAACCATTTAGTCATGTAGCATGCATATATCATATACCTCCAGTTTCGTGTGTGCTGCGCCAAGAGTTTTGCCTGCCACTGTCAAAGTTCTGATCTTGACACAAAGCTTTTCCCTTTGATCCTCAATGCCCTCGGACAATTTCTTGGTGTGCATCTTCAAATCCCCGACGTGATCAGAACGCTCTTGCAGTCTCTGCCTCATTTCAGCCAACTCATTATCTTGCTGAAGAAACGCCCTTCTTGCCTGTCCACAAACATATCGACACCACCAATCAGACATCCACAATGACTCCCTATCCCTAGATGCAACTCAATTAGTGGCAGCATTTGCTTTGTGCCGGATTGGGAATCGTGGGTTTCCTTTCAATCGCATATGAGAGCTCATTAAGCACTAGTGAAGCGGACAATAGAAATCTTAATTCCTAAATTTGGACCAAAAAGGTACTACAAAAGATCAGAGCACACGCTTAGAATGGAAAGGTAAAGTGGGCAGGATCCGAATCCGGCAATCCAACTCGCAGATTTAACTACCTCCAGTGTGGACTCCAGGCGCGCGGAGAGGTTGGCCTTGCGTTCCCTGGCGGAGGCGAGCGCGGCGGAGAGACTCCAGAGGCGTGCAAGCTCCTGCTGAAGGTCCTCCCAGTGGAATACCTTGGGCGCGTCGGCGCCCTCGACCTCGCTGGCCGGCACGAGCACCCACCTGTCCCCCTCCTCCTCTGCCGAAGGGGGATCAGGGGCGGCGGACGACGGACCCGGATCGGCCATGTCCATGGCCGGCTATCATATCCGCGGGTAGGGATTCCGGGGAAGCGGGCACGGCATGAGTGGATGGTGTGGGTTCTGGGTCTTGCAAGTAGGGTTTGGAGTTTTGGACTCCGGGGGTCTCGGGGGAGCAGGCCAGGACAGGACAGGAGGAGAAGCTTCTTCTCCGGCGATGCGCGGTGCGCGGCTCGGTTTTGGTTTTGGGGATCGTCGTTGGTGGAAGTGGAAGGTCGGGTCTGGGGGAGGAGAGAGGGACGTCTCGTAGCCCATCACATATCGAGCAGGCTAACACGGCCCATTTCTATTTTGGGCTGCATCTGCTTCATGTCTTTCTGGGCCGAAATTTCCCAGCCGCTGCGTCGATGAACCAGGCATGGGTGTGTTCGTTTCTCCATCTAAAATTTAGTATACGCGATCATCGAAAGATAATCTTATTATTTATGAATATTTCGATCAATTTAATGACAAAACCCTATTGACAGATTGGTGCTAATTTTCGAGATGAATCTAATGAGCTTGAAGTTAATCTATATTTTGCTAAAGTGATACTACGATAAGCATGTCTTCTAATCATGTCTTAATTAACCTCATTAGATCTCAGTCTACTGTAAATTAGTCTAAGAGCCTGTAATTTGTTTTATAATTACACTTTATTTAATACTCTTAAATAATAAGATTACTTCTTGATGTGACAACTTTAAAATTTAGATCCTCGTAAAACGAACACACCCTAAGCTCAGTATCCTTCCGTACCTACACATATGGAACATTTAATCCAAAGCGTGGTGAACCAGGCGAACATTTTGTTCCAACAGTTTATGATTCCGATGATGATGAGGAGGATGACAATGATGACGACGAGGATGAAAATGACGAGGACGAGGATGGCAACACGGGATTAGTTTACTGGTTTAGGAGTAAGATATGGACTTCTTCCTATTTTCAATTGTACATTTCATGAGCCTAACCTGGATGGATGAACATTGCAGATATTTAGATTGATGTGCCAAACTAATGTAGCATATCAGGTGTTGCCAGGGATATGGTTTACTTCAGTAAAAACACATGTACAAAATGTAAAAGATCAAGTGTTAATTTCTTCTTCTTCTTTTCAGAAAGAAGAACAGGCCAAAAGTGACCTATTTAACTGTAGAAATAAACTGAATTTGGCTTCAGGGTCATGAATAAAAAAATAACTAATTACAGACCCAAAAGCGGTCATGCTGACATTGTATGCTAACTAACTAACTAAGTACAGGCCTAGCATCTGTAAAATTCTAACATCATCATCTCTGGGTAGAAAACTGATAGCAGCAGTCAAAATACAGCATAACTTGCATATTCCATCTTCACTATCCTGCTGTTCATATAAGATTAATAAACTGGTCATTATAGTTTATAGATGATTATAACCTGAAGAAATAAACTGAATTTGGTTTCAGGGTCATGAATAACAAAAATAACTAAGTACAGCACACCCAAGTTTTTTGTGTTAAGGTCATGCTGGCATTGTCTGATAACTAAGCAACACCATCACCTCAGAGTAGAAAACAGATAGCAGCAGTTAAACACAGCATACTATACTTGTGTATTCCATCTTCACTATCTTGCTTTTCATATAAGTGAAAATCGCACATCATCCTTAATACACATAAAAGATTGTTAACTAAACTGCCACACAAACAAAATTTGATGCTGATCTTGGTGTGATATCTTGTAGCTTTTGCTATTGGGAAAAAGATGGAACATTAATCCTTTTACTTGTTGTAGCTAAGGGATGACGATGTGTCTAATATGTATCCTAAAAAATATGAAATGGCCCATCCATTCTTATTGAAGATGGTCTGTACATCATTCACACATCACTAACAAAATTTAGTTGAACCTATATGTTCTGAACAATGGCTGAGATGAAGACTTGTTTGACTAGATCTAAATAATGTTTATCGATGACATGTCACATCTGTGTGGCAATTGATACATGGCTCTAAAACCTCGAATTTAACACATGAGGGGACTTTGCCCTCGATGTATCTCTTGATAGCATCTACAGCTTTCCTAGCTTCCAATAGGGCAGCCATTGTTAACGGTAAGCATCTCTGAGTCTTGCAATACCTCATGTCGCAACCGTATGTGGTGTCTAGTACCAGATGCTTCATTGACGTTGCATTCTCGAGGATATGATTTGTTAGCTCAACCATGCCTTTTGCTAAGCAGAACCCCTGATCACTACTTTCTTCAGCTTGCGATGACATTGCCTCTTTCGTTGTGGAGAATTACCATAAGGAATGGATTCATGCATCCTTACGTCTGGCATCTCTAGCTGCACATTAGGAGTGTATATGTTAATCTCTAGGTCTTAATCTCTAACTGCACATTAGGAGTCTTACATAAACGAAGAGTACGTAGTCCTATGAGTGTGATAAAGAAATCACTAGTGAAAGCAAGTAGATTTCCAGTAAGAAAGTTTTACTTACATGAAGGATGAAAGTATCCAAGACGGGAGCCGCATTAAGAAAAGAAACAAGAGAGTAGAAGTCATAGTCTGGACAACGAACTGGCCTATCAAGGTGTATCTGCAAGCACTTGAGGCGGCGGAATTTGTCAAGTGTCATTGGTGTATCTGCCATCTGAAAAGAGAGGGATTCCAACTGTTGACTGTTACAGTGAGCTAGATATAGAAATGCATGTTATCTTGCAATCATCATGATTAAGTATGACATACATACATATTTAAACTGTAAAAACAAAAATGTGATATTTTGCCAGATAGACAGAAAATATATATGCTGACCTCAAAGGTTGATGCCAGGTAGAGAAACCGGAGATTTGGTGCGATTGAAGGAAGCTTGGTTACGGCATAGGAGATCATACCACCTGCAGATTCATCATCCATGCTCGAAGACATTTGCACCCTCCTCACTGATGGTCCGAGGGAGATGTTTATCGGCAGCGGCCCAACATATGCAAATTTCTTGAGCATTGGGGCGTCGCATTGGATCATTTGCAAAGAGCTTTTGGTGCTTCGTTGTACGTGAAGCGACTTGAGGCGTGGTAGGTGACGAGGTATCTTGACGCAAACCATGTTTTTGTCATGGACACAGACGGAGATTTCCAGCCGTTCCAAAGCGGGACAACAAGTAGACAGGAAGCGAGTAAGCTCCTCCGATGCAATACGCACGTTGTGGAGACGCAGATGAGTCAGGCTTGTCAAGCAGCAGGCCCTGTGCACGGAATGGAAGCTGCAGCCGGCGAGGCTGAAATAGGTGATCGAGCCTCCTCCCATCTTGGTGGACAAGACCGAGCACGGGAAGCTGTAATAACCGACCTCGTCATCGTCATCTCCCATTGCCAGAAGCAGCTCGAACGCTGTGATAGTCCCCGGTGCGATGGCTGCTCGAACCCAGGAATCGATGATGGCTGGGCTTATGTAGAAGGCGTGGGGAGGTTGAACCCTGAACGTCTTGAGGCCGGCTCCGCTGTGGTGTCGCATTATGTGGTCGACTGTGGCGGCGAATCCCCTTATCATCGGAATGTTCTTTTCGAAATACTCCTCCAGCCCCATTCGATCCTCTATAGTCGGTGGCAATTCTTCCATGGTTGCTGATGAGAAACCTCGGAGCGTCTCCATGTCAAAGTCCAGCCTGGGATAGCATCTCCAAGACCGCAAGAAGGCATGTGATACACAGGCAGCCCGAGCAGCGGCTCGAAACGGCATCAAGGCATGTATGTGGCCAAGGATATCCTGTGCAGTCGATCAGGAACAATGTAATTATTATATATATATATATAATATTAATTGCTTAATCGACTGTCCATAAACTCAACACTGATCATACCTCTGGAAGAGTTGTCAACCCTGATCCCATTGCTTCTTCGGCAGTCGATCCGTGATCTGCGTGCGATAAGCCTTATGAGCCACTGCTTGATCTCAAAGAACGAGAATTCTATCGTATTAGATCGACAACATGGTTTACCGGCCGATTAGATACCTGACGATGAGGCCATCATCCGGACTCAAATTATTAACAGAAACAATGATGGATCAGTCGGCCGATTGATCGTTCCTGGTCCAACTCGACCGAGTTAAATATGCTCGATCGTTGCCGCGGATCGGAAAGCATCACTCGCCTGGAAAGGCGAAACTCAAACGACGGTTTCCGACGCGGAATCCGATCGATCTCGATCTCGATCTCGCTCGCGGCAGTTCAGGAAGAGCCTCGTCTCAAAAAACAACAACAAAAAAATGGTTCAGGAAGAGCCTTGCGCCTAGGGCCGGCCAGCATCTGGGTCCCGCCCGTGCACACGGAGAGGAAGTTACTATATTTCAGCCGCCTAAAATTTTTATATTTTCCTATACGAAACTTTTGTAATACGAAAAAACTTACCGTTCATCGAGGCCGACTTGCCGAGCATACAACGAACAGATGATAAACAATTGGTTATGCCGCGGGAGATGGGCGAGATGCTGCTCCCCATGTATTGAAACCTTTTTGTTTTATTTTTGGAGGAAGTCCATTTTACTCCCTTGAACAATCTATTATGTCCAAATTACACCCCGAACAAAATTTTGGCTCACTTTACTCCCTCAAACAATTTAAGTTGGCTCAATTTACTCTCTATGCAATTTCTGTTTTTTGTTTCTCTTTGTACAATTTGAATTTGAAGCTCAAATTTTGCATGATGATAGATGGTATCATTCTCTATATAAATGAAAATATTTTGTATTTTTCTTAAATATTTTGTATACAATTCTAGACCTATATACTTAAGATGATATTTGATGCTATTAAACTATAAAATATATGTTTAAAATATATTTTTTATATTTTAAATGGAAGGTTCAATAAAAACTTTGTGCAAAATCTTTTACTATCTAAATCGATGCGATTTCTTGACATGAGGTCATTCCACGTCATCTTTTAGTTTTGCAGCCATCAGATGAAACAAAGTAAAAATCTTGGCCGTCCATTATAACTCTCCAGAGCCACATACAGCTGCCCATTAGTAAATGAAAGAGTTGCTGGCATTAATCTCTAGATGGGGCCAGGAGAGCCGAGGAGTCTCTGGA
This sequence comes from Chloris gayana, assembly GCA_031894775.1. Taxonomy (NCBI): domain Eukaryota; kingdom Viridiplantae; phylum Streptophyta; class Magnoliopsida; order Poales; family Poaceae; genus Chloris; species Chloris gayana. The sequence goes on from JAUNZO010003505.1 coordinate 24,949, forward strand.
CTGTTCGTCTTCCCTTAAAAATACTCCTTCAGGTAAAGATCCAGACGCAGAACCCTTTCTCCAGTGAAAAAGCAAGGGGGAAAAACACGAAGACTCCTTCAGGTAAATGTTGAAAGCCAGCGTAAATCCCTCAGGTCACCATCACACTTCATTCCATTTTTCCTACTCTCTAATCTTTTGGTAGGAAGCAGGTGCCTGCATAAATCTCTCAGGTCACCATCACACTTCATTCCATTTTCTCTACTCTCCAATCTTTTGGTAGGAAGCAGCTGCCTGCAAGTTCTACTTCTACCTAGATTCAGTTAAGCTGCATTAAGAGCTCGCCCTCAATAGGGATGTCTTGCTAGGGCGTTCCCATTAGTTTCTTTTCGCTGTAGAATTTCTGTGTCCTAAGATCCGGTTTTATATTTGCTTCACCCAATCCTGTACCAGTACATCACATGACGCGGTCCCCATTATTTGTGAGCTGCTACCACATGGCCGACGATGTTGTATTAGCTTTGGAGCTTTTTGCTTAAGCCAAAAGACACACTGATATTAGCTTAAGTGCTAGAAGATGCTTTACTACTCTGCCTTTGCAGACATAGCTGTACACAGAAGCAGAACATCCTTTCATTAAATAAAAAAAAATCACAAAAGATATGAACTAATGATAATGTTTACAGTAATGCTTTACTACAGCTGAGATTTCCATCATTTACATTATTTTCGTTTAGATAATCTCTATGTTAATTTATGCAGGCAATCTTTTACAGTAGTGCTTTACTACAGCTGAGATTTCCATCTTTTACATTATTTTTGTTTAGATAATCTCTATATTAATTTATGCAGGCAATCTTATCTAGCACTTCAGAAAGGCAATCAGGAAAAATTGTAATATAAGCACAGGTCAAAGGTATTGGTACTTTACTTCTAGAATGATATCTATATTTTTTTATACAATTAGTCTAAGTAAAGAATTTGTTTCCGACATGGCTATTCTAACATTATTATTTTGTACCATCATTATTCTAAATTAAGTATAAACACTAACAATGGACTGTAATAATAATAGAAAACGTAACAGGACATGTCTAGAATTAAGTAACGATACCTACAATCAAATAGATGAGAGAACCAAACAAAATAAAATAAGACGTCGAAGTATAAATTTACAAAAAAAGTTTGCATATCTATATAATAATAGAGGTATGATATATTTCTCATCTGAATATATTCAATATCTAAAAGAATCTTACCCAAAGCGTTCATACTATGGTGTAGCCAAATATACGTGTAAATATTGTGGTGCTCTCTTCTGGTATGAAGAAAGAGTAAAGCATGATTCGACCACAAGAAAATCAAACATCATATATAATTCATGCTGTAAAGGAGGTAAAATACGAATTCCTCCATTTAGAGATCGACCAGAGTTTCTTGCAGAATTGACAAATTTCGCTGGTGACAAAAGATCAAAACACTTCTTACAAAAAATCAGGCAATATAATAGTTTATTCGCTTTTACATCTATGGGTGCCAATATAGATAAATCAATTAACCAAGGTACCGCACCATATGTATTCCGAATCAATGGTCAAATACATCATCGTATTGGATCTTTACTTCCTAAACCAAACGACATTCCAAAATTTGCTGAGTTATATATATATGATACTGAAAATGAAATTGCAAATAGAATTCGTGCTTTACAAAATGAAGATCCTGATGATTCTGATTTAGATCCTCAGATTATCCAAGGTTTAGTTGAAATGCTGGATAAATATAACCCCTTAGTTAAAATATTTCGTCATGCACGAGATTTACTAAAAGAAAATAATGGTATAGATATAAGTATCCGTATAATTGGTTCAGAAAAAGGTGATCCAATACAATATGAAATGCCCAATCCCAATGAACTAGCAATGCTGATAATAGGTGATCTAACATTAGAAAATTATAAGCGAGATATAATAGTAAGCACACGTTATCATGGCCTACGTCAAATATCTATATTACATCCTGCATATTTTGCCTTACAATATCCCTTGTTATTTCCCTACGGTGAGAGAGGGTATCAACTGGGTATTTATTATTGTGATAATGATAAAACTAAAACTCGAAAAAGAAACAAAGTTACAATGCATGATTTCTTTAAATACCATGTGCACTATAGAAGAGGACAACCAAATCCATATCTCTGCTATGGCAGACTATCTAAGCAAATAGTAGTTGATTGTCATGCTTGTGAAGATGAAGATAGATTAACCTGGATAGCAAAAAATCAAGATAAACTTAGGGTGGAGTACCTACAAGGGATAGTTGACGCAATAGAAAAAGGATTTATCCAAGGTGAAGAAATAGGAAAAAGAGTTATCTTGCCATCAAGTCATACAGGATGTAAACGGTACATGATACAAAATTATCATGATGGAATCGCTATATGTCGTGTATATGGTCCACCTGACCTATTTATAACATTCACATGTAATACTAAATGGCCTGAAATAATTGAAATGTTAGAACCTGGTCAACAGCCAAGTGACAGATCGGAGATAATAGTACGGGTCTTCCATATGAAATTAGAAGAGCTAATTAATGATTTACGATCTGGAATAATATTTGGCCCTACAAATGCAATTCTATATTCAATTGAATTTCAAAAAAGAGGTCTACCTCACGTTCATATATTACTTTGGTTGTCTAAAAATGGAATCGAAATTACTTCGATATTATAGATCAATTTATTTCGGCTGAAATTCCAGATCCACAAATAGATCCCCTTGGATATATACTTGTTGCTGAACATATGATGCACGGACCTTGTGGTAATATGAATCCACATTGTGCTTGTATGAAAAAAGATAAATGCTCTAAATTCTATCCCAAACAATTTCAAGAAGAAACTACATTTGATGATAATGGATTTACACAATATAAACGTCTTGCAAATAATATTTACGTTCGTAGAGATGAACATAATCTTGATAATAGATGGGTTGTACCATATAACTTGCTATTATTGAAAAAATATCAAGCACATATAAATGTAGAATATTGTAATAAAAGTAGAATTTTAAAATATTTATTTAAATATGTCAATAAAGGACCAGATAAAGCCAAAATTATATTTGAGCGTGTTAAAAAAGGTGAAAATACTTCTGTTGATAAAGGAAATGAAATGATTGATGAAATTAAAGAATACTTAGAATCTAGGTACATTTGTGACCAATATGCTCTTTGGAGGTTATTTGGTTTTGAAATCCACAATCATACACCTGCCGTAGAAAGACTACCAGTGCATTTACCATTAATGAACACAATAATATTTAAAAATAATGCTACTTTAAAAACTTTGATAGAAGATCCAAAAAATCAAAAGACAATGCTAACAGAATGGTTTACAACAAATAAAATATACGAGGATGCACAAAATCTAACATATTGTGAATTCCCATTAAAATGGTCATGGAACAAAACAAAAAAGATGGGACAAACGAACTTATGGTTTTAAAATAGGCCGTTTGTATTATGTTAATCCATTAGAAGGTGAAAGATTCTACTTACGTATGCTCTTAATGATAGTAAAAGGTGCAAAAAGTTATGAAGACATTAGAACATATAAAGGAGTTATATATAATACATTTAAAGAAGCATGTGCGGCACGAGGACTACTAAACAATGATGATGAATGGTATTGGACATTTACGGAAGCTGCTACTTGGGCATCAGCATATCAACTGAGACAACTTTTTGTGACAATGCTATTATTTTGTGGAATACAAAACGAAAAAGAATTTTTTGAAAGAAATTGGAGATTGATGATAGATGATTTCCAACATCAATTACAACTTAAGTACCACCCAATGCCTTATATTGCATCGGATGACGAATTACGTGATATACTATTAGATGATTTAGAATATCTCTTCTCTAGGAATGGAATCCAAATATCCACATTTAATTTACCATCAAAACGCAACCAATATAGTACTATTCTTAATAACAATAATAGACTAATTGAAGAGGAAATGAGTTATGATATAGAAGAATTAGAAAAAGAAGCAAACAGATTGTATACTAATTTAAATTCAAGACCAGAAGCATGCTTTTCACACTATTGTCAAAAGTGTACTAGAGAATACTCCGTCATTCTATTTCGTATCCGGATTCGGAGGTACTGGTAAAACATATCTTTGGAACACAATTGTTTCATATGTAAGATCTCGAAAAAAAATTGCTCTAACCGTAGCTTCATCGGGTATAGCATCACTACTACTACCAAATGGAAGAACAGCCCACTCTAGATTTAAAATTCCCTTAGACATAGATGACACCTCAATATGCGATATAAAACGAGGAACAATGCTTGCAGATTTGTTGATACAAACATCTCTTATAATTTGGGATGAAGCGTTAATGACAAATAAGCAATGCTTTGAAGCACTCGATAGATCACTTCGAGACATACTTAGCCAATTAAAACAAGATGCCAAACTTCATCCATTTGGAGGAAAAGTGGTAGTACTAGGAGGTGATTTAAGACAAATACTACCAGTTATTGAAAATGGCACAAGATCACAAATTATCAATGCCTCAATCCTAAAATCATACCTATGGAAACATGTCCAAGTTTTAAAACTAACAGAAAACATGCGCCTAAAAAAGAAATGCATTACTGATGATGACTACATTGAAATGGAAGATTTCAACAAATGGGTACTAAATGTAGGTGATGGAAATTTACCAGCATCTAAACATGTTGGTGACACAGAAGCTACATGGATACGAGTACCACATGAATTGCTTGTATTTACTGATGGTCCGAAAATTCCTGCATTAGTAAGTATAATATACCCTGATTTCATACACAACTTTTCTAACCCTGATTACTTAAAACAAAGAGCTATATTAACCCCAACAAATGAAATAGCTGATGAGATCAATGCTTATTTTCTATCCTTAGTACCAGGAGAAGCGAGAGAATACCTTAGTGCAGATTCAATTTCAAAATCATTTGATACATGTAATGATGCAAATATCCTATACCCTATTGAATATTTGAATACACTTAATGCCAACAACTATCCTCAACATAAATTGACTCTAAAAATAGGAGTCCCTGTTATTCTATTACGAAATCTAAACCAAAGCATTGGATTATGTAATGGTACACGATTAATAGTTACAAATCTTGGTGACAATGTTATTGAAGCTATTATTATAACAGGTTTGAATATTGGACATAAAGTTTATATACCCCGTATAAATCTTACAACTAGAGGTGCTCATTGGCCATTTGTATTAAATCGTCATCAATTTCCTATTAAAGTTTGTTATGGAATGACTATTAATAAAAGCCAAGGTCAAACGTTAGCCAATGTTGGTATATACCTAAAAAAACCTGTATTTACACATGGTCAGTTATATGTAGCAGTTTCACGAGTCACTTCAAAAAATGGTCTAAAAATTCTTATTGAAAATGATGATGGGAGTTGTGGAGATGAAACACGTAATATAGTATATCATGAAATTTTTAAATATATTTAAATCTGGATTAACAATCTTGCATCCCTATTTTTCAGATGAACATCATGTTATTATCACAACTGCACACATCAAGTTTCAACTCAATAGTGCAAGTCAGAATTTCAAGAATGTGGGAATATCGAGGAACCACGGATGACGGTGATGTGAAACACTTAGATCTGATAATTGTTGATGAAAAGGTAAATACCTTAGTTCACATTCAAAATTTGAGCCTTTCTTCATTAAAGTGCTAAATATGAAGCAATCTTTCTATGTTTCTAATAAAATTGTACAGAATAATTCAATGTATGTCGAAATACCACCCGATGCAATTCCGGTGTTAAAACCATCTCTGCAAGAAGGCATGGTAATTATTTTGAAAAAGTTTTTGGTTGAAAATGCAAAGCCTTTATTCAAAGTTGTGGATGCTCCCTATATGATCAAGTTAAATAAAAGAACACAAATAAGTCAAGTACATCCGGAGCCTCCAAAATTTCCAAGATATGTCTACACGTTGACTCCAATTGCACAACTACCGAGCATGTGAACAAAAAAGATAAGTTCCTAGGTAACATGTAATTACATTATCTTTATTGTACCTTTATTCATATTTTTCTCCATTCATAATATTAATGAAAGCTTTTGTCTAATAATTTCAGATGTGATTGGGCAAGTAGTTGTCTGTATCAAATGCAAGCACTGGTTCGTAATTCATTTGGCAAACAACAGATGAAAAGAATTGTTGTGCTAAGAGATGAAAGGTAATGAACTCTCATTTCTAAGAGTCTTTCTTTTTGTCTCTTAACCTTTTTTTCTACTTACCAATATTTTTCTTATTCATACCTATAGTGGTAATACCGTTCAAATGTCATTGTGGGGCTCTAGAGCATCTGAATTTAGTGGAGACCTGGTCTTTGATGCTGGACAAAAGGACCCAGTTATTATAATATTTGTTGGGACACTATTCAAAAGCTACAAAGGACCACCATTTCTTAGTGGAACCTCAGCTTGTCGTTGGTACATCAATGAGGATATACCGCATATTAATGAATTCTATGCAAGGTGAGAAAAATAATCCATTACCGTATTCAGTCAAGGTTATAATGAACAAAAGTTCATTATTTTGCTCCAAAATAAGGCTGATGTTCCTTTGCTATCATGATTAATTATGATACCAATTCAATCCTTAAGTCAAATAGTTTAATTCACAATTTTATTAAATTTATTTATGGGTTACAAATTTAACTATTTTTTAATTTTTTGGCAATATATAGACTTCCACTTGAAGTTGAACCTGTGGAGAAGATACAACTTGATAGTGACCAAAGCATTCCCAGTGAGATCCCTCATAGAACTGTATTGGAGCTAAAGGATATCTGCCCTTTTGAACAAGCGGTTAGTATATATTTTTTGTAACTATTTTCAATATAATTCTTTCAACTTTTTACATGCTTTAGCTCATGACAAATGGAAAATATTTTCAGGGTCAAAATTTTAAATGCACAATAACAATTACAAGAATAGCTCCAAACAGAACTTGGTTATATCCAAGCATGCATAGCTTGTCGGGCAAGAACTCGATTGATTGGCTCAACTTACAAATGTAACAATAACAAATGCTCATGCACTCAAATGTATTACAGGTATGAATTTAATGTTCTAAATTTTCTAAGTATATTTTTTAAACAGAGATAATATCTGATTACATGCAAATATTATTATAGATACAAGCTTTGTCTCATGGGGAGTGACGGAACATATGAACTTGAATTCATTCTTATCGACAATGTAGCACAACAACTGATTGGAAAACCTATTGAATTGCTTCAGAGCAAATATGGCATGTATGATACTCCGCTGGAAATATCCAATCTGGTTGGCCAAAAGTGCACTTTTGTTGTAAGGATTTCAACAAGAGAGTCTCGTCAGGAGTAAAAGAGATGATCCATCCTTTGAAGTTGTCAATATTACTCAACAATATGGCAGAGAGACAAGTATACCAAACATTCCAAATAATGAACCTTTCACTACTTCAAGTTCATTAGTCCTATCTGCTCCAAGAGCTCCATTAATTCCTATCAGGTCAAAGATAATACAAGATGAGGTAGCTTAAATATAATTTCATTTTCATTTTATTATAGCTAAGTTCATTCACTAACTCTAAATTTTTATAAAATCATAGAATAATACTGTCATACCTCCATCACACCTTCACAACGAAAGCGATCCAATGGACGTTGAACAAACTGGGTATGTTTTCCTTCATTGCAACAATTATTTCTAAGTTTCAGATAAGCTGAAATAAATATGTTCACTTCATATTCAAAAAATGCAGGAATGTCAATCAGGAAACCTTAACTGGGAGCAAAAGACCATACATGGATATATTACCACACTCACAGGTACTACATAACTGATAGCGTTTCTATTTTCTTCTGATTCAAATAATATTTTATTAATTTCTCTATTTCATTCAACTAGCAGTGTGGTACCAGTGCTGACCAAGATGGTCTGGACAATAAGAATCAGATGCATTCCAAGAAAGGAAGGCTGTAAGGTAAGGAAAAATAGTTCTACATAATTCATGTATATAATGGTACATAAATTAAATAACAATAAATAATCCCTTGCATTATCTATTCCATTTTTGTCACAGGTCAAACAAGAACAGAATCATCATTTGTGGTCTACATGTTGGCAGCTGACATTTGGGGGGAAAAACAAGATAACTTCGTACTGCTTTTGCAAGAAATATATAAATTACTTAATATTTGGCATCTACATATAATATGACATATTCGCAAAGACTACAGTTATTGAAGCTTTTGCTATATGCATGCTCTTGTAGTAGGCATGTATCTACTGCCAATGACTTATTTTGCTACGACAGATTTGAAGGAACTCTTTCAAACTACAAAAGAGTTCCAATAAAATCTGTTTCCAAATGCTCTGTAAGTAAAGGCAACAGCTAAACTCAAGTGGCTTTTGGTCTCTATGTACAAAATCAGCAGGATGGACTATTCTATACTTCATATTTTGTTATGTATATATATAGTTAAAAGTCTGTTAAAAAAAAAGATCGCGCTACCTTCCTCAACATCATAAAATCTCAAATATCATTGCTGAGGGTCATAACGCGCGACTAATTGCCGCGCTATCTTTCTAGTTTGAGCACTAAACTCAGCTCGTACAGAAGAAAATATAAAATAGAAATTGCATAAGGGAGTAAATTATACCAACTTAAATTGTTTGGGGAGTACATTGAGCTATAATTTTGTTCGGAATGTAATTTGAACAAAGTGAATTGTTCGGGGAGTAAAATGGACTTTTCCCTTTATTTTTAGATAAAGATAGTTGGATGCCCTGACATGCCGCCACCCTAAACAAAACACGTAGATGCAACCATTGCTATGCCACGCTTGAGTCGTTGGTGTGTGGTTACTAGTCTAGTATCACATTCATTGAGGAGGCGTCATGCCAGCTGATAGCGAATTACTGCAGTTAACAAACATTACTGGTATCATGTGTTTCTCTGCACACGTACGAACACACATGTCCCTGATGATGCTGTACGTGAACCAATTACGAATATTCAGCCACCAGTGCAGAGTGGACTCCTTCTGCACACTCTCATTTGTTGTGTCACTGACTGGCCAATTTCATTTCAGAAAAAGAAGGCAGAAGAAGTCCTAGTCCATCCATCGTCAGCCAAAGCAAAGTGAGGAGGAATCCTGTGTTCTTGAAGATGGCACAGCCGTACAAGTATCGATCAGTCAAATAAAGGAACAGCGAGTCATCAGTCAAGCAGGCGGCACAACCAAGGTGGACCTGACATTGATCGTGCCCAAAACTGTCGTCGACTCGTACCAAACCATTTTCACACAAACACACAACAATGGGATAGGAGGACATGTGTATAGTATGTACACATGCTTTAACACCTGGATCGTGCTGAAATGAGAAGATGGCATCAGGGGCAAGAACGCGTGCGTGTAGTTGAATTTGCCGGCAACAATCAGCAGTGCATGTAATCGTATATTCGTATGCTAAAACAGCAGGCAAGAAGTTGGTGGCGGATCGTTGGGTGGTCGGCTACTGCCATGATGAATCTCTCCTCTCTGGCGCGGCTTATTAGGGGCGATTGTTTCATGGGCGGTGCTGCCCACCATTAACACTTAACAGTGAGGCATCCCCAATACAATCTCAGGAAGGTTATATGCTGACTTGTTTGACTTGATCGAGCTCCATCCATCCATCCATATATATACATAGGCCGCTTCTCTCCTCAGGCTCACAGGAAGCTCCTCCGATCCGATCATCTTGTCTGCATCAGCCAGCCACACAGCAGTAGCAGGATGCTGATGAGCGCTGCTGTGTACATGGACCCCTCCACCACTACCACCACCACGCCGCCGTGGCTCCTCGCCGACCACCACCACCACCACTCTGCTGCTCCTTCCTCCTCCCGAAATCATCGTGCAATCACCAAGAACAAGAAGAGGCGCCCGCGGCCGTCGCGGAGGATGCCCACCACCTACATCAACGCCGACGCCGCCAGCTTCCGCACCATGGTCCAGCACGTCACCGGCGCATCCTCAGATCAGGACCTGGCCCCTCCCCAGCCGCAGGAGGAGCAAGAGCTCAAGATGATGAATGCCTCCGAGCTCTTCCTCACCCGCCCGGTGCCCATCAAGCCAACGACGATGGGGACGGAGATGCTGCTGCCCACGCTGGACACGTCGGCGTTCCTGGCCACCGGCGACGGCTCGTCATCTTCGGCCGGAGGAGGGGCTTCTTGTTGCAAGACTGCTAGTACTGGCTTCCCGACCTTGGAGTCGTGGGATCATCACGCGCCCCTCTTCTGAACACATATTTTCCTCCTCTGCTCCGGGTGCAGCCCGATTAAGCACGCCGCATCTGTTTATATATAAGCTATTTGTACTAGTAATCCGGCTGATCAGATCACTGATCAACGAGCATCATTGTCTGATTGCTGATCCCAGATTATAGATGCTCCTGCGAACGGATTTGCTTCCGTTTGCTTAATTGCTTGCCTGCCGTTTTCATGTCCTTCCGTTTTTCCTTTGCATCAATCAGAGAGGGGAAGCAAAATCTTTTATTCTACCTGTATCTTTGAATCCATGTAAAGAAAAATGACGAGGATTAAAGATCTGGTATGTCCAAAAGCACAGACTCTGTCTTCACAAGCCATATTCCATTCCTGTCAGCGTATAGTGTCTAGTGCACTATAAGCATGACTATCTATGCAGCTTAGACCCTACGATACGTTAACATGAAGCAAGCTAAGCGAGACAGCGGACAGGCAGATCAGTGCGACCTTTGACCTTAATCATCAACAATTAATTTGGATCCTACCACTGCTAACCCAATGACTCCGTAATAATCACTGAAGTCACGAACACTAGCTAGATTCTCCGGTGAAGGAAAACAAACGGTCACAGGGAATACTAACTGCAGATATGGCTGCTGCTTCTTTTCCCCTTCTTGGAACAGTAGTACTTGTAGAAACATATCCTGGCGTCAAAAAGGGAAAATTAAACGAGGATGGGGATTGGATGTCATTTTCCGAAGTGTCGCTTACATGTAACTATCGCCACACTAATTTCTACTCCCAGTGCATTGAAGGCAGAAGAAAGTCTAAACAGATGAGCGATCAGCACATCATAATAGTGTTTTCTACTTTCTACTGACAGAAGACAAAGACCAGATTAACTTGCGCGTATTAACGGGGTTCAATTCAAGCAGTCAAAAGTAGCGGCTCAACAGGGACGCGGTCGGAGTTTGTACGGGCAGCCGGAGACCGTGGACGAGTGAACCATTCCTTCCAAGGGACAATTTGCCAGGGACAAATACCGGCGGCCATCGGAAGACTAGACAAAGCAGCATCACGAGCTCCGTTGACTGACTGCTCTCCGCCGCGGAGAAGACGGCCATGCTCTGGTTTACACGTGCTTCCTCACGGCCAACCTGCCGGCCGCCGCCAGCCACAGCTTACAAAGACGCCATCGTCCCATCATGCTCGTGTCATCAACTTGTCCAAAAGAAGTTCTCAAAAAGAAAAATCCAAAAGAAATGGGTCGTTTCTTTTCCATTTCCTTTTTTAAAAAAAAGTGGGATAGCAACTGCGAGGGTGCATAAGAATCACATACGGACAACAGCCATCGGTGTCAGCTCAGATGGAATACGACTTATCTCTTCTGACTTTGATTGGGTTGGCAACTTTACTATACGCAGCTGGGCAGCTGACTGAACGGAAGGGACACCTAGTAGCTACGTGTCATCAGAGTAACAACTGTGCTCATACAGCAACCCAGCCAAGCCAACATTAAACAGTCTCCTTCAATATTCCTCGCTGGCGTAGAGGCTACAGTGCCCACCATAAGCCATAAGCCCATTACAGCAAATATTACACAAACACAATGTCCATGGGAACAACCAAAAACAGAGGCAAGACACATTAACATGCACATGGCCAAACGCACAAGCATCATGGCAAAATATTGCTTCCAAAGGATCCTCCAGCAGATATACAAGCATGCCAAAATTCAGTTTCTACTTTGATTTGATAGACACGCACAGGGTAATTTTATAATACAACCTAAAACCTCTACATACAACTGCGTGCGGCTATAATTTGAGTTGCCACAGCCCACAAGATGCCTACTGTCATCCTGGTCAGAACTTCACTCTTCAAGGAACATAGGCATATTCTGGTTTGACCCTATGCTCCTCATCGGTGTCTAAATTTACTGAAGCCTAACAAATTATACAGGGATGGATTAGTGGGATCAAGTAATAATTCATAGCATAACTGGTCAAAACGAATGTGCATTACTAGCTGTGAATAAAAGAGAAAATAAATAAATACTACAAGGAACTCAAGCTCAAATCCACAGTATAGGCACACTGCTACCAGCCATGCCAAAATCTATAAATACCAGAGCAACATACATTGACCAGATCCACCCCCAATTAATTTTAGATGACTTCTTGTAGGAAAAGACCAAAAAGTACATTAGCAACAGTCACGATCATGATAAATACCAAAAGGTGGAAGCAGTCAGGTCTGACTTAGGGGAGGTGAAGATATGAGTCATACAAGTCATCCATAGAATTGTTGCTTTCAGGGGTGGCAGAAATAAGTTGAGGAGCCAAAGCTTACTGACATGGAGAAAAGTAAGCAGAATCAGATTAATGTGGCCCACATAGCTAGTCAAAAGAAAATGAAAGGGAACCTCAAAGGCTTGGCTACTGTACATCTTCTTACAAGTTGGTTTTGACATAGAGACAATAGCGACTAGTCCATGATTGTACTGAGGAAATATAATGTGTAAACAATTATCTTTAAGTGTCGATAAAGTAGAGTTCACAAAACCACACAATCAGCATTTCCAGCAAAAATACACGGGCAGACAAGACTAGAACGCTAAAGGACTGTGAATCATGACACCACCAAACAGATCTGTAATCTGTTTAGGCTAGATGCCTGTGATGTATGGACTGGCAAATGTCAAGTTAGGCCCAAATCAAAAGCAAACCATTAACACTCCCTGGTTATAAACAACGGCAAGTTGCAGGTATAAAAATGGGGCAACCACTTAAACAAACTAGCATAAAAGAATAAAATCCGGTGATTCTATCTACCAGAAGAGATTTCATACCTATTTTGCTACGATCTCCTTGTGAGCTTTAAATGACAAAATTACGTTCCATGCGAGGGCTACAAAATTGGCAGCAAGAACCTGAAAAATTGGACAGTAATTTAGGTGGGATCAACATATATAAACCCTACTTTTAAAACACAAAAAATAGCTTCCATAAACCAGAATACATATGCTCCTAAAAATCATTGACATGCATTTTTAAATACCTGAAGCTTTTGTGGAACAAAGTAGAAATTCAGAAACTGAAATGGTATCCACAGTTGCCAATTTGCCATTACTGATGATAACCATTCCTGTAAGTATCAGAACAAAATTAGACAGCAGTGAAAGAGACACAATGTACACTAAGTACTGTGGTATTAGGAAGTCTAAGGATCATTCTCACCTGCTTAAGCTTTGGTACTACAAGGGATGGTTTCCCCTCCAGTGACACCAGTAAACTCATAAACACTCCAATGAAAATTGGAGAGAAAATAAACTGTATAGAAGGAGCAGAGAGAACGATATGTTAAAAAGAAAAATAAACAATAAATGTGAAATCATGTAAAACAGAGCATGCAAAAAAAAATGCAGTTTGCAAATGGGAGAGACATGGAACGGGATCAAAACCTGGTCAAGTAAAAGGCGAGCAATTGCACCAGATGCACCACTGATTGTCACTAATTTACTCAAATACAAGTACCTGCATGTGAGAACTAATTATCAAACAAACAGCAGCGGACAAAGAATACTAAACAGTGAACTGATAACCAGACACAGATCATTATCCTGAACATTTTGCAGCACAGATAAAATTACCAGATGTGTAGCGTTGGTCCAACCAGGACAAGTCCTAGGAATGTGAATACAAAGGTTCTCTTTAAATCTAGCTTTGGTGCTCGATCAATTGCAAGCTGAGACATAAACATGCAAACATGTTTAGGTAAGAAGTAAACAACAGAAATCAATATCTAGAAAATGAAAACAATTGAGTGACCCATTCAATTTCCAGTAAGGTTTCATAGCAGAACTGAATACCAACTAGAGTGACCCATTCAATTTACTGTCAACTAGCGGTTCAGAATTCATGCTGAATACCAACAATAATGAGCTAATCATAGATATATGAAGAACAATTAAACGTATGAATAAATTCAGTATAATTGGCAACTAGTATGTTTAAGGTTCAGTAGCACTGTTGAATTCGTAAACATTTTAGCATCTCTGTAGTCTGCACAACTAGGCGTCCCTCTAACTTCATCAATGGCACTTGGCATTCATTGTGCATGAATATTGCAATGACCCATGAAATACAGTTCGTGAAACTCATATCGCATCGCATCAAATGGAGCAAGCATAACATCTGCAATGAGAACTAGTCACCTGGCATATCAGGTCCCCGGCTAGAGTCAGGACAGCAGAAGTGACTGCCTTCGTCATCACGGGATTCTTATCAAGAGCCATCAAATACCTGCTCATGTGACATTGTAATTCCAAAATGAGCGCAGCTGGATTCTCGATACTAATTACTTGTCCATGGAGCCATCAGTTAAACACGGAGCATAAGTAGTGTGTAGTGAAGCATAATAGAATTACCATGCCAATAGCCGCCAACCCTGCGTGCTGACAACGCCCCATCCTGCGGTGGAAGCGGCAGCAGAGGAACCATTGCAGCAAGAGGCGGCACGGAGAGGTTCTAGGCGCCCCACCTTGCGCGAGTGGGTGGCAGTTGGTGTCGAGAAGGCGGCGGGTCGGGGAGGAAGAGCGAGGCGTCGGGAGTTGTCGTTAGGGGCGGTGGTCCTAGCGGAGGCTGACCGGGGCAAGAGGAGGAGAGGGAGCGCGGACGCCATCGCCATGGCTCTGCTCCTCTGCTGCAACAATGGAGGCTTGGGTTTTGGCGGAGCTGCTGCCTCTTTCACGTGTCATCTTCCCTAGGTTTAAGCACGCGCCTCCTTTACGTTTCTCTTCGTTGAAGGCAGAAAGTGGGGTCGAAAGGAATGGGCCCATTTGGGCCCTTTCTGAAAGGAGGCCCATTACTAGACCTAAGTATTCTTCGCTATTTCCGGTGCTCGTCTCGGTCTCTGTCTCTCAGTTTGCGGCGGCGCCGGCGAGATCTCCATTTCTAGATCTTCCCGCCCGGGCGGAGATGTCGTACATGCGCGGCGACCTGCTGACCAAGACGCGGAAGCTAGTGAAGGGCCTTGCCAAGCCTGCCCCCACATGGCTCAAGGCCATGGAAGAGTCAGTGCGCTACTCTCTTGTGTCCATTCTTAACGCTGCTGTACATTTTTGTTGTTCGATTGCTCATCCTGCTCGTACCGCGATTAGGGTCAGATCCATGATGTGAATGTTTCCTGCGCCACCAGTCGATTGCTTTGAGTGTCGCCGAGCAATCGCATAGGTTCCAGTATGTGCAATACTTCACAGGAAACTCGATGTGGCCTTTTGAATCATCGCACCTGGAAAATCATGTGGATGGTTACTTATCTTGCTGAATTTGGCATTTTTCTTTCAGTGGATTTCTCATCTTACCGAATATTAAAGAATATGATGCATTGTACTTAATGTGAACCTAAACTCTACACTTTCCTACCAATCCATTTCAGTTACCAGAGCATATTCCCAACTCCTTCTTTTGATACAGCATATGGCTAAGGTGACACTTTAGATATATACAAATATTTTGTTAAAAGGAATTAACATATAGTTTCGGTCACATCCAATTGTCTGATTCATCTCCTCTTTACTCATATTTGATTTAGCCATCCAATCCAAAATGGAATTAACTGCTGTCTGCTCCTTTTTCACTTTGCACTTTGTATGATTATATGCTCTGGAGGGCTTGACTGTTTCATTTTCTTGCATTGCACTACATAGTAGCTTGGATCTTTGTAAACTGAAGATGTGACAAATATATTTATGATTCTTTCACTTAAAGTGTCTGTTATAATCTTTCTGTTTTTTTATTCCTCATGTTGCTTGTGGTGCTTATTGATTGAAGCATATGGTGCTTATTGATTAGGGCCCCTCCAGTGACGTTTCCTCGTACCGATGGGAAGATCAAGAAGATAGAAATGCCAGAGGATGTGTATGTTAAGAGATTCTTCAAAAAGCATCCAGATTCACTCTACCATGATGCAATCAAGTAATTTCCTTCCCATTTCTTATTTGATTTCTTTACAGAATATGCATTTTCGTGTTTTTAGTGGACTGGCTGGTGATGCCTTTGGTAGCAAGAAATGTGCCTCATTTTTTTAACCCGGTTTTTAATACATGTCCAATCTTTCAGGATAAGTGGATTTGATCCACCGCCAGCACGAGTTTTTGCTTGGCGTGTTTTAGAGTTGAAAGAGCAAGGAGTCAATGAAGATGATGCGATGGCTGTAGCTGATGTAATCTCCTCTCTAAAGACTCCCTTTTGTTTTCTATCAAATACCCTAACAGAAATAAAAAAATGGTCCAAGTCTGTTTAGATTTGAACACTATTACTATGACTATCATCCTTTTTTTAGATGGAGTACCGGACAGAAAAGAAAGCAAAGAAGAAAGCATACAAGGAGCTGAAAGAAATTGCTCGCAGTGAAGGAAAGGAACCGCCTCCCAATCCATACCCAAGTGCCATCAAGGAAATACAAGCAGAGGAAAAGAAATATGTGCATGATCGTTTGTATAACCCAAAGATCATTGAGATTGCTAAACAGATGACAAAGGAGAGAGATTTGATTCTTGAAGATAGAAAAGCATCAGGTCAGTGGCAGTAGCTGGTGTTAGTTGTACTGGCTGATGTTACTCTTGACTAGTATATGGTATCAGTGAACTGGTATTGTAAAAAATAATGGATGCATATCATATTGATTTGGCAAACAAAACAACTATATGATTTTTATGAATATTTATGAGATGGTAGGTATTCTCAGAAATGCAACTATGCTATGTTCCTTTGTGGTCTGAGTTTAGAATATTTAAAGAAAAGAATTATATTATTCTTGCTCACAATTCATGAGATTTTTGTTTCCTTCCATTCTCCTCTAATCTCAATAATAGATGCTATTTGGATGGTTCTGCTCCATTATGCACAAGCATAACTGTGACTGCATGTGAGCGGAAATGCAGCATTATGCCACAGGCCTACCGTGTTGGAAATTTTCTGTTTTCAACTGGAAAAATATCATTAATTAACTGCACTTTCCTGGAGAACATTTTGCTCAGTTGCTAAAATTTTGTTATATCGGCAGTTGCATTGTGACATATCACCCGGAAGTCACTGTCCTTTTGTATTGTCAGATATAAATACAATCACTATACATCCCTGTGATGAACATTTTAGTAATCTAAGCACTTGTTCAGTTGGTGCTCCCTTCTGGTTACTCAGCTGGGAGGTTGAAGGAACCAACAGATACATGTGCAATGTTGAGATATGGCATTCTGAGGGATGTAATTGAAATGTGTTTGCTGGTTATTCTTAATTCACATTTGATACTCCCTTCTTTTCTTTTGTTCTCTTTGGTTCTTTTAAGTTAGTCTTCTGACAATAATTATTGCAAAGCTTTAAACTATTCTTAAGTTCATCTGTATGTCAAACTCAGCCCATATGCTATGCGCCTACTGCCCAAGGTTAACAAAACCGGATTGGCCGGTCCGATTTTGAACCGAGAAAACCGGACGGTTAACCGGGAAAATCGTCGGTTAACCGAATAGCTACAGTAAACAGCTACGGTTTTGCCCGGCTAACCGGTCAAACCGGCCGGCCGGCCGGGACCGGTTTCCCGGTTAACCGGGATAACCGCCGGTTTTCACCGGTTTTGTGAACCATGCTACTGCCCTACTAGAAATAGCAAAGCTGCATCCCTCCGTTCTTAAATTATTGATGTAGTTGACTATTTTCTGCTACATTCGATCGTTCGTTCTATTCAATTTTTTTCAAATACGTAAAATTATAAGTTGTGTTTCAACTTTGATTATAAAACAAATTATAATAAAATATTTGATAATTCTTAAACTTTTTTAAACAAGACGAACTGTCAGACGTAAGGAAAAAGTCAACGGCATCAGAACAGGAGGGAGTATGGTTCTGGATATGTATTAATGGTAAGCTACTGCATTGGTGGTTGCTACCGCCAACCATGTTAACAAAGACGCAGCAACACTATAGTTCAAAAGGAGAATACTTCGTTGTTGTATTCGGTGTACATTTATTTCTCTGGACTGCAAGAATGTGTATCCCGTATACTCGATGGCACGTCATTGTTAAATTGTTCATGGCATAGTTTTTGGTGGAAGAAAAATTGGCTATGTAATCGGCTGTAACGAACTCCATGTTTGGCATTAGACTACATTTCCTTTCTGAACGATGGATGACACCAAGGCTGATCCACAGCCACAACTACCTGTGGCGGAGCTACCAGTTTAGGCAGCGCTGAGTTCCATTGAAGAAAACAAAGAACACTACACATTTCAAATCTGTTGCTCACCGAGATCAAAATTATAACATATGTAACACCTTACAATATAATGATATATTTATCTCGATGGTTCAATACCTACAATTTCCCTTCATTTCTGCAGTTCAATAACTTACTGCACAGCTCACAACAATTTCTAATGACAGCAGGCTGTCTTGCAGACAATTACACTGGTATAATGGGTAAACTGTCTTGTCACTAAAGATGTTGGGAGTCAAAAAAAATGAGGTTCTACTGTATACCTGTAACTATGCCAAATTTCTAGACCCAAAGAGGTTGGTTCTCCAACAAACATTAAGGGCATTGATCACATCTCGGTTTCAGTTAGAGAACAAGACCTGTGTGTCATACTTGCATCACCACAAATTAACCCGCAGGAAAATTACTCATCTCAATTACAGTCAGATAACAAGACTACTTCTCAGCACCAACCTTCTCTTCTGAATCTCCCTTGTGCTTCTCAGATCTCACTGGCAGGACGCTACGCCGCTCTTTACCACCTGGTTTAGCCGATGCATTTCCATACCACATCATTCCAAGAACAGCGAGGATCATCCCAAGGACAACCTGAAGATTCAGACCCTCCTTGCCGAAGAAGAGAAATCCCAGGGACAGAACAAGCACGGTCTTCATGTGGCCCAGGACTTGGAAGGATACAGCAGAAAACCTCCCAATGCAGATGAATTGGCTCAGATTAACGCCAATGGCAATGAAGCATGAGAGCGTGAGGAAAAACTGCAGAGTCAGGGAAACACTATGGTCAGAATAGCAAGAAATCCAAAATTCTATCCAGTATGACAATCAAAGGACACTAGAAGTTACTGCTAATAGGCTAATAGTACATGTAAATGCTGATCTGAACGAACAAATGCAAATGCATAGAGTAGTGAGTAAACAAGAACTACATAACATCACAAGACTAGTACAAAATATTCAGTAAACTTATATACCATAGTACAAAAATCTCAAACTCCTTAGTGGCCCTTATCAACAATTTATCTCGAGCAAACAGATAGTGAATTATTTGTGGCTGTGGCACAGATCAACAATCATTGAGACAAAAACACTGTAATTAGACTGCCCTTACCAGTGCAAGAGATGAAAAATTAAAGTGGTCCACCCTTTTGCCTGTCAGCATGAAATCTACAAATGGCCCCACAAGCAAGAGGGATCCTGCTTGGGCTGGAGCAGTGTGGCCCAGCAGGTTGAATGAGTTCAGTGAGTACTTCCGTTGGAGAAAATGAACATACTGCAAAAAGAACATAAATTACAAAAAGAAACGCCTCTTGGATATAGAATAGGACCAAAGTCTATTTGCAATGCTAATGTAACAATTACTGAAAAATGCAGGAAAATAAGGGCAATCAATAATATGTAAATATAAATGTTGTGACATTGAACAAAATTATATGTTCCATATTTGGGTAATAGAGACCTTAATGAGGGCATTACACCAAGTCTTAAAATTCACAACAATCTAAATATCAAATATTGGCGTGATGGATCCTATCCGTGCTTATTTACTCGTACAGAAAATAAGCATTTATGTAGAAAAACTACTAGATGATTCTGTCATTTTTTAAAACTTTCCCCTTAAAAGGAGAGGTCTACCAAAGAACTAACATTTGAAATGCAAATGCAAGCAGAGAATCAGTTATAGCAAGCAATCTTACAGGTGAAGCTGCAATATAAAAATTCACTATATAAAGGTGGTTAAGCTTACATATTGTTGGAAAGCTGTGCTCCAAACAGCTATAACAGCCGCAATTAGACCTTTTGCATTCACACTGACATCAGTAACCGTGCAGACGGCAACACCTATAAGCACAACCATTATGCTCAGCTTTGTGTCCCGGGAATAATGTACATGATCAAAGACAACCTCCAGAAGACATGATGCAGGTATCATGCACAGCTTTGCTATCTGGACAAGGAAAAATAATGAATTAAGTTGTTAACAGTTTAAAGTTGAAGAGTTTACCAAAAAAAATTCACAACAACAACAACAAAGCCTTTTATCCCAAGAAAATTGGGGTAGGCTAGATGATCACGATATGACGCGCCACCAAGGGGGTGGCGGCCCGGCCCTTGCCCATTTAACACCACACCCGGGTTCCGATGTGGCGTGTCGCTAAGAGGGTTACGCCCCAACAAGTTTCTTATGGGTTTCACCAGAAAAATTCACTAACCTGATAAAAACCAACTGAGTTCCACATCAAGCTGACGTTCATGCCAACAATTGATAAGTTTGAAAAGATCACAAACTTAATCAGATCCGGAACTGGTAATTGGGATGGTTGGCTCAGCCCTAACCATCGAAATACGATAGTCATCAATGTAGTAGTCACAAAATGAAGCCCGGTTAAGGTAGTGGCTGCATCAAAAAAAGTAATCAATGACATGGCAGAAGACACCCAAATTCATATCAAGATCCAATTTGTTGAGAACTTGAGATGGTGCGCTCGAAATATGGTAGAACCTGAAACTACTACCTAACTATAGTAAAACAATTCAATATGTTACGTTTTTATGTTTACTGAACCATTTTGGAGAATGCTTTAGCATAAGTTGGCATTTACAGTTCAATTTTGTTGGCAGAAGATCATATACCATTTGAGTTGAGGTAGAAATACCTTATATGGAATAGCAAAAGGTATAGAATTTGCAGTTGCATTGTTAAAACTACAACATGATCGCAATTGTGTGTGTTAACTGTACCTACACTCTACAGATAAATATGAACCAGTCTTGTTTTATCGACAAAAGACCAACAGGGAAATACTACCTTGTCACTCAAGATAGTAAACATTCAACTATACAACAAGATAGTACTACTCAATAGTCACAGATACAAGAAATAGTAGATGTTGGGAATCATATATATATGATAGAAAGGATTTTTAGCGAAGCACAGGCATACCAAAACTGAATCCATATGTAGCCATTAATGCTTTGTTGACCATGATGATTCCAACTGATGTAGTGATATTGAAACTCCATGCTGCAAAATCTAGGACCGCCTTCTTGTCGGATTTCTTTAGAGAACTCATCTCTAAGATCCCAGTTCAACAATTAATGTATTACAATCTCCAAGGGACGGACACATAAAATTAAGGAATCCAAGCTTCAACTGCAGAAGGTGATGCGATAAAAGAAAATAAGTGAGAAAACATAGCAGGGAACATTGCACCAGACAACTTATGACATTGATCAAACTGCGCTGCATGAACAGGTGTGAATCATAAACAAAGCAGTTCATCCAGAAGTCAGAAAGCAGAAATATCAGTATATAGAGCAGTATAATACTTGTAGCATGTGAGCAGGATATGCTTGGGACTCAGTTTTTTCAGCAATGCTCAAAAGGGATTTACACAGGCATCTCGAAAACTGAATGAATCATACTATAATTCATCTGATTTTACTAGTAACACTGACTGCCAATACAAGTAATCTATGTGCTTGTGCAGTGGTGTGAAAAATAACCAGAGCAGTTAGTTCACCCAGTATACAGAGCATAGAGCAGTACAGTATTTGCAAGATGGTCAGGTTATGCTTTGGCCAGCAATACAGGGAGTACAAAAACTGAATGGATGATAATGGTTCTTTGCCTGCTTTCACATGATATAACTATAAGTAAGGAACCTGCTGTTTCCAACTGTTCAGCTCGAGCATCCACTACCACTACCCTCCCAGGAGGTTAATCAAACAGATAACGAATTTCATTAAGGGATTCTCTCATAACAACCTGATCCAGCAACCATTATTTTCCACACCCTTCCGTTCTTAAATCTTAATTGAATCCCTGTTCAAGGAACTACATACCCCCAGCACGAAATGTGATCCAGGTAGGCTATCTACACGCCATTTCAGCAACTCCACAACATTCAGCCAAACGACCATAGATCCGAACAGCAGCTGGGTACCAGTCTAACGAAGCCTGCACCATCTAAACGAGCGCGCCACACAGTGTCAAATACACATCCCTCCCACGAAGTACGAACCCATCCCCAAGTACGCACGGCACAGGCTCAGCGTAGCAAGGCAGGAACCAGCAGAAATCATCCCCGAAAAACAACCGCGGAAACAGCGGAAACGAGAGCGAGAGAAGAATTACTTGCGGCGCGAGCCCCTCCACCCGCTGGATTGGTAGGGAGTGGCGGATCCCTCCAGCCGGCCTGCTTTGATCTGCGAGATTTGGGTGCGTTCGTCGGAGTGGCGTGGTGTTTTATGTGTGAGATGAGTGCTCGCCTCCCCTCTTCTCCTTTGCTTTGCCCCTGTTTTCCTTCCTGTAACGATTACAACAGACTGCCAGATCTGCCCCTTCCAATGTGTCTTGGGACTGTCTATATATGACGATTAGTTTTTTTAATCAGTACAATTTCTTGATTATATCGCCGTGATTTTGTTTTCAGGTAATACAGAAACGCCGTCATGTCTTTTCCCTTTCTCTGCTATAGAGTATTCCATCGGTATCATCTTTGAAATGAAAGTAACATACTAAAACATATAAGTCATAAACACAGAATGAATTCTGGTAGAAAATATGCACCCCTTGAATACAGGTTTTAACTATAAAATTACTTTTAATAATTTATGGATTTTGCAATCCAAGTAAATAAAATAAGTGAACTATGGTAGGCTTAAGCCGACACGAACGATTTGATTGATGAGGAATAGTTTAATTTGCAGTTTCTGTATACTCATGCTAAAAATGATCGATTTCCACATATATTGGCTACTGAAAATGGAAAAGAATTGTGGTGTCTGACTATAACATTCTGGATCATCTCAAACTCGTAGATGCAGCAACGTGCCAACTCATCCACATGCTCCTACCCACTAATAATAATAATTTGGTGCAACCTTTTTTTCAGACTGCAAGTCATCTCAATCAATTGAGCATGACATGCAAGGTAAGGCAATTCAGATCCTGTTTTCGTATCACGCCCTCTGCGACGGGGGAAACAAAGAGGTTTGCTTGTCTTTTCTCTCTCACACACACTTTTTTCTCCTTCTCTTTCTAAAAACAAGTTTGAAGTACAGTACACTTGAGTGACTTGACTAGTAGAAAGCGTGCGTCCCAATATGCTTAAGTGCGCCAAAAGGTGCTAACAAAGTTGACCGCCGCTTTAAGTTTGAATCAAGGTTGATTCGGCTATAATTTGACAAAATCGTTTGACACAGAACCCCAAGTTCCATGTGCATTGCAGAGCATCAACTCAATAATCAGGGGAGCATACTGGGCCGACCGTGATAGAAATTCAGGAACACCAACTGAAGCTTTGTACTACTTGTAACGCTTCAAATACGGAAAGATGTGCCCGTAACGTCGCTTTGATCACAGAGAAAGCTGTACCTGTAACCGGTTCGAACTTTTTAAGCAAAAGAAGCGCGCTGAACATGCCGAGGGTTGGAGTCACGCATTGTACTCTTCTCAATCACACATTTATAATTTATTAATGTGCCGTTATTTATCGCTTCTTTTTTTTTTTGCTGCTACGAACAAAAACATCCTGAACTTATAATTACTTGATATGTTAACTTGCATCCTTGTAACAACGTCGCGTATGAGTTGTTACTGGGAATTTAGGTACGGTATAAGTACGTGTTATCTCCTTAATGGCTTACGAGCAACATGAAAACTCCTACATCTTTGATCTGCACTCCGACGCCATGGCAGTATTTTAAATTTTAATCTGTCGGTGGATGAACGTACACGTACTTCCCGGGAATCGATCCGTGGTTACACGTTAACGGCACATGACTTGTTGGAAAGAAACATAAACGGCCGGCAACCTCGCTCTCTCTCGAGAAGAGTGAAAGCATCAATCACGTGAGTGCCGTTTCGACTACGAAGAAAAACAAAAGAGATTATTTCGGCGATGAACGTGGGCCGTATTTTTTGGATGGAAGAATCAAGGAATCAAGCAGCCCACTGAAATATTCAGCCCATATGGCAGAATACAAGCGCCACTGCGCCAGGCACATCCTCAGAAGGGCCCAAAAGCAAGCCCAGTTGCAGATGCAGCAGCAGCGTCGTCCGCTTCCCGCCGACCCGCTGCTCACGCTCCGAACGCGGCGCCACCTGCCGCCGCGCGTCTTCGCG
Source organism: Chloris gayana (assembly GCA_031894775.1). Lineage (NCBI taxonomy): Eukaryota > Viridiplantae > Streptophyta > Magnoliopsida > Poales > Poaceae > Chloris > Chloris gayana. The sequence goes on from JAUNZO010003505.1 coordinate 49,686, forward strand.
CAGCTCCACGCGCTGCTGCTCACCTCCGGCCACGCGCGCCACTCGCCGCACCTCGCCCTCCTCCTCCGCATCTGCCCCGTTCCCCGCCTCCCCCTCTCCCACCGCCTCCGCCTCCTCCTCGCCTCCCCGCTTCCCCCAACCACCTTCCTCGCCAACTCCCTCATCCTCCCGCCGCCGCCGCTCCACCTCCCCTCGGCCCTCGCGCTATACTCCCTCCTCTTCCTCCTCCCGCCGTCCCTCTCCCCGCTCCGCCCCAACGCCTTCACCTACCCGCCCCTCCTCCGCGCCGCGCCCCCGAACGCCGCCCGCGCGCTCGCCACCCATTCGATCAAATTCCTCGGCGCGGAAGCCGCCGCCCGCGACCGCGTCCTCGGCGCCGCGCTGCTGGACGTCCTCACGCGGTGCGGGAGGATCGCGTCATGCCGCAGGGCGTTCGACCGGATCCACCGGCCCGACCTGCCCGCGTGGAACGCACTGCTCTCGGCCTACGCGCGCCGGGCGCGGGACCTGGCCTGCGCGGACTCCGCCGCCGAGGTGCTCGACCTGTTTGTTACATTAGCTGGCATCATCGCTCGCACCGAACGAGATCACCCTCGTTGCCATCATCGGCGCGTGCGGCGAGCTGGGAGCGCTCGGGCATGGCGTCTGGGCGCACGCCTACGTCCTCAGGCGCCGGCTTGCCGTGAACTGCTTCGTGGCCACCGCGCTCGTGGAAATGTACGCCAGGTGCGGGAGGCTGGACCTGGCCGACCAGGTGTTCCTCGCTGCTGCGGACAGGGACACGCGCTGCTACAACGCGATGCTCCACGGCCTGGCCGTCCACGGGCAGGGTCGTGCCGCGCTTGCCTTGTTTGACAGGATGTGGTGCCATGAGGGCGTGCCAGTGGACGGCGTCACCATGCTGGCTGTGATGTGCGCGTGTGCACACGCTGGGTTGGTGGATGAGGGGCGGCACTACTTTGAGAGAATGGAACCTGAATTTGGGATTGTGCCAAGGATTGAGCATTACGGATGCCTGGTTGACATGCTGGGCCGGGCTGGTCGGCTTGATGATGCTGAGAAGGTGATTCAGGGCATGGATGCCGCGCCTAATGCCGCCATGTTCAGGTCACTGATCCAAGCTTGTGGGGTTCATGGCAAGCTGGATCTTGGCCAGAGGATGGTCAGAGAGTTGATGGAACTCGAGCCGGATCACAGTGGGAATTATGTCATGCTGTCAAATTTCTACGCCAGAATGGGCCGATGGGATGATGCCAAGAAATCTAGGAAGGAGATGAAGGACATGGGCATTGACAAGAGCCCTGGGTCAAGTATTCTGGACACTGGATGGCGTTCTCCACGAGTTCTTGATGGGTGACAAGACGCATCCTTCCTCAGCACAGATATATGCCATGGTTGAGGAGATTGAGTCCAGATTAAGAGAGTACGGGCGCCGGCCAAGCACTGGTGCCATGCTCTTCGATGTCGAGGAGGAGGACAAGGAAGATGCCCTGTCCTACCACAGCGAGAGGCTCGCCATTGCATATGCGCTGATTGCTTGTGCTCCGGGCGTGCCCATCAGGATCATCAAGAACCTCCGTGTATGCAGTGACTGTCACGAGATCACAAAGCTTGTCTCTAGGGTATATGGAAGGGAGATCATCATGAGGGACCGGACTCGATTCCATCACTTTAAGGATGGGAAGTGTTCCTGTGGAGATTTTTGGTAAATATTCATCCAGTAGCTTAGCTTGTGTTGTTGTAATACTAGAGAAACTGCTTATAGATCAAATCGTTAAAAATCATTTATTTGTTCAGAGAGCTCATTTTCTGAGCTTCTATGTTATCTATACTTCTGTTCAACGTGCAATACAGATGATTTGAGAAGTGCTATTGTTTGTGGCTTTTGATTCTCTTTATCTATGATAAATTTAGAGCATAGACATGACCTTGTCACATTGTCTGGGTGGTGTAGTTGGTTATCACGTTAGTCTCACACACTAAAGGTCCCCAGTTCGAACCTGGGCTCAGACAATCTTTCGTTCATGGATCAACTTATATCTTGCATACCAGCAGCGATTACAAATTATCATTCTCCGTAAATCGACACCAGTGTCTCAGTCAATTTTTTTCATGAAACAAAATATTTCTGGATTCATGTTGCTACCAGCAGCAGATTACACATTATCATTCTGGTGCCTCATATCCCATTTGCAAGTAACATTTTCATTCAGGAACTAAGGGCATGCTAGATTGTAATTAGTACATAACAATGCTGGTGCAGGATTTAGATGCCACATACTGGCATGGCACAACATTTTACATAAACATCAGCATATATCAGTCATTCATTACGGGAAATACCAACTACTACAAGAACTATACAGCAGCGTCCAAAATACAAGTACGGTGCCCCTCTTACAAAATGCTGTTGATATTAGCATACAACAACACAAAAGCCTGAAAAGGAAAAATACCAGCATTAGGAAAACCCAAGTCCAAATTAGGCTAGGCTCATGAAAACTATCTGTTCAGTTCGCTAATAGTAGGTACACTGAGAACAACAAAATCATGTTAACTGCATGAAGAGCATGATGGATTATTTTAGACTTGACGAAAAGCATGACCATGAAAGTTAACTGAATTATCCTTTTCTACTGCAGAAGGACCTGAAGTCCTGATGAGTGATGATTCGTGTGAGGACAAATGAGTTAGCTAAATGTATAAGAGTTCATTAGCAAGCGTGTAGATTATGTACTGATCATCTTGAGCTTCATGGGAATGTAGAACCTACTAACTACAGAGGATCAGAGCACAGCTTTGCTGAACAAATATGTGATGATGTGCTCCTTCCACACTCCACAGAGATGCATAATGCTAGAAGAGACTATGTTATAGTAGAAAATAACATAATAGAAAACTAAAATATAAATAAGGTTCATCATTTACTAAAATTGGAGTCTAATTATATGCCTTTCTCTCAATAATGACTAGAAAAAATAATGAAGGGGGTGAAACGAAGGTGCTACAAATGCATCACAGAGAGATCATAGATGACATACTTCTTACCTGCTTTAGTCCTAGTTCAGTTATGCCCAGCACGTCTTTTTTATCAGAAAGAACCTCGGCAATTGGTAGATCCACAGAGGCATGGCTTGAGTTTGCAAGCATTGGGAACCTTGCAGCCAGGAGGAGTTCCTCTTGTACCATAATCATATGTCAGTTCAGTCATAGGAGGAATATGTTTCATTGCAAAGAACATGATATGTGGGTAGCTGTCATCGCCATGGTCGTACTGTACAGGTTGCCACAGGAGATTAGGGGAACAACTATGGTTCAGAAAACGAGCCACATTCCCTGAATCTTTTGCACTTATAACTATAGGTAATTTCTTCAAGCTTTCAGTTGTCACATTACCACTCACTTCTTCAAGTAATTCTGCTCCCAGGTTCCATTTCAAAACCTTATCACCAAACCATGATGTCTGAAAGGCATATTCATGTTCCTTGTCATCCATGTTCGTATGCATTTCATCAATGACATCACCAGCATACTCACAGATGAATGTGCCAGCACGGATAGGGTCCCAAGACCGGAGACCCCATCCACGGTCCCCAGTCCAGAAGACCTCAAAGTTCAGATAAACACCCTTCTGAGAGACCCTATTTCGGCAATTCTGAGAACACTGACAATTGGAAGAGCATTCATAAAGTTTCGGAACATGCTTGACAAGCAATCCTAATGGGCTGTAAGGAAGATCACCACCATTCAGTTGTGCACAAGAACAATTAGCGTCACCAGGCATGCACACACCAGGACAGTTGCAGCTCTGTAATGGTTTCATATTGCTAAGTGGTCTTGAATATTTCACTCCAGTAATATAGTTGAAGTATCTTGGCCCCTCACCATCAACATCATTAACAAGGCACACAGGTAGATTCTCAATCTTTGATGATAGGTCGTGAAGTACAACCTTATCTCTTGTCGCAGGATTTTGTTTCCACTTCTCTGTCATTTTCCAAACAGAAATTCCGTCGGGCTGCCCTGGCTGCCGTCTCAGCTTATACTTGAAAACACTAAAACCATTCTTTGCTTTCTCCATCCAAGAATCTTCAATTTGATAAAGCCCATCATAAATGTAAATTTTGCTCGAGTTGCAGAAGGGGTCCTTTGCACTGCGCACAACCCTGATCAGATTTTTCTTTTTCATGCTATTCATGAGAGCAAGGTTGCCTCTTTCAAGCTTCTGGTCATGCTTCTCCTTGTGCCGGCTATTCCCTCCTTGGCCTGTGTACACCAAAACGTCTGTTTCATCTTCATCATTCTCATAACCACCGGATGAGATAACGCTGATAGCCAAAGTCTCATCTTTTCCAACAGCAGAAATGTAATCAATGCCAGCCATGGAAGGTGCATGCAAACCTACAATGCACATTTCGATCCTAAAGAAGAAAATATCTCCAATTTCAACTCCTGGGACAGGTCCTATGATCTTCAGATTATTGATTCTCAGTCCATTCCGCATCATGAGAGTACCGGCCTTCAAGTCAGCTCGTCTACATCCATCCTCCTTCTCATCCAGTTGCAGTATACGACGACGGAGTGAATCAAACATCATCATGATCACTTCCACTGATTCACTAGGGCCGTCTGATGTGGATGGGCATGAGGCAAGATCTTTGTTGAGGCTTCTCCTTGTTTGCCGGCGCTTGACGTTCCCTGCATCAGAATCTCCAACTTGCCAAGTCCTCTTTGTTGGCTTCTGCAATGTTGGTTTTTTCTTATTAGAAAATGGCTCATAATCTTCATCGGATGTTTCATATTCATGTTGTGGTACAGGAAACGCCATTGAGATTGGAGTAGCCTTTAGAGGAACTGGTGACTGTTTCATCTTCATCGGAGCAGAAGATTGTTGAGGCCGTTCTGATGAGAAGCAGGGCCTGAATGGAGTGACAGAAACTAACATTGGATCGGCTGATTGAGTTTCCACATCATATTCAAAGGGTGCTGTAAACATTGGTGCTAATGATCGCAAGGGCTTCCGTTCCAGGGGTTGCTCGTCATTTTCTGCTTCAACTTTCGAGTTCTCCATGGTGAAACTACTAACAGTGATAAGAACGCCTGTAAATAAACAAGTAATTAACTTAATAGTTTGAACTCACGAGATGTTGAACAGTTTGAAAATGACATGTGAAGTTGTGATAAAGTATAGTCATGTAGTAGTAGAAATTTGTAGCTTTGTAAAGTCTAGGTAGAAATGTGAGATGGAATGTGAGAGTGACACAGCAAGAACATGTTTCAGAAAGAACAGAGATGGCAAATAAACAGAAGGATCTATGAGAAATTTCAGCTGATGAACATAACACAAAAATAAAATAGTAGGAGCACAATATCTTGTGAAATGCAGAAAAGAACCGTCGTTCCACTCACGATCTAAAACTGAGGGTTTATTCGAATAAAACAATCATTTTACACATACCAGCATACACTAGAAGAACCGCAAGGAACAATAAAACATGATAGCCACGAGCTAAATTATCGAAGCAAATTAGCAGCTACCAAAGAGAAAGACGAGAGGTACAAGCACCTCGAGGATGTCGTCGGAGCGAACTGGGAACAGTAGACTTGCGAGCTTACCGGTGTGGGAAAAGGAGGCACTAGTTCTTGTACTTGTAGTGCTGCAGTAGGTCCTCGTTGAAATCGCTGAAGAGTCTAACGTATTATAGTAGTCGTGTCAAGAATCCCTGGCTCACTAAGTCACCTCACAAACTGTATTCCACCATCAGCCGTTCATCGATACCGAGATTTGTGTCGATGGAGCTTGCTGGAAACGACTGACAGAAGCATAATGGCAGTGAGAATAGCTGAACAAGCGGTGCAGTCCATGTGGCCAAGGCTGGACGGTAACTGGTGCTACGTGTTTGCATCACAGGCACGTCTCGTTTCAATACAGCACATTTTCTCCCAGCCACTGCTTCTCTCTACTTTCTTCCAAGTTAGACGCAACACACAATTATCTTTCTAGCATTTCGCCGATGACACTATTACTGCGAAATAGGAGCAAAATTCGTGAACAGTACAGCATTGGACTACATCAACTCCGTAGAGCTACAATTCTTAGATGCAGAGTAAGGCATCTGTATGTGATTCTAGCGACTACTAGTCAGTTTTTGCATTGTCAGCATCTTCAGTTCGGCGTAGCGCTTGGCGCAGTTGGACAGGCACGAGGCTTCGCTCCTGCTGAAGCTGCTTCCGATGCTCCCAGTGATGCACTTGTCCCAGCAAACATCGGTCAGCTTTGCCACAAACTCATTTGCCAGTGCCTTGGTCTTCTCCTCCTGCACACAAGAAAAACAAGATATCAATTGATTTCTGCATAAGCAAGGACAATCACTCTGACTTTGTGTTCGAGAAAAACAACCACTCTAGCTCAGATGTACAAGTGTGAAAACAAAGCATAGGACACAAAAATTAACTTTAAAAGCTACAACTTCTTAATTTCCCAGCATCAAGATAAGAAACCACATTGTGGCGAAGCCCTACTCCCTACATTTTTAAATTGTTGTTGCCCTTGACTATTTGGTGGTTTGTCTTATCCAAAATATTAGTCCAAATATGTAAAATTATAGGTCAGATTTCAACTTTCTTTAGTAATAAAACAAATCATAACAAAATGTATGACAAATTTCAAATTTTTTGAATAAGACTAATGATCAAATGAAACTCAAACAGTCAATAACTACAACAATTTAAGAACGAAGGGAGTACTTCTGAGTCAAGATACAGCAAGCAAGCAAACAATATATACCCGTTTGACAAATATACCAAAAAACATCCATGTTGAAGATCGATGAAGCATACAAGTAGAGGATCTAAAACAGCATTGCATCTTGCAATATTTCCTTTGAATTTGGCCATGCCAACCTAAGCTCAGGTTGATCTGACTAACTATAAAACCAAAACTTTAATTCCATTTTCAACCTAGTAACTTTGTTATGCAGATTTTACCAAGGGAAGAACATTCAAATTACCTCCAAAACATTGCATTTAACAGAATTTCTTTTATACAAAAAAGGCTGGTTGCAACACCCAGCTAGCATTTCAACAAAACAAACACAAGTTTATTAAGAATCCTTGAGTTGTTCTATTCTGTAACACTAAGCAATCAGGAAACTTCATGCACACATCATACTGCCATTGTGCTCAAATATTCAATTATATAGGCACATACATGCTTGGTTTGATGCTACCTTAAACCAGTCCTAGATTTCACGGCGAAAAGATAGTACATGGCACATAAAGATGGAATTGCTAATCAGTATCATAAATGCTGGCTACAGATCATGAATCTCTATTCACATATACAATGTGAAGTAGAATTAGTTAACTCAAAAGCAGTCATGGACTTCTGTCACATCAACTGGAGACAGCAAGTCAGCTTCACTCTATGAACCATTGGATCCAAGAGTTCTTAATTTGAACTACTAGTAGCTCACGAACTGAATTGTATCCCTGATGCTATGTTTAGAGGTCCATGACTGTTATTTTATCTAACACATACGTGACCATTGGATCCAAGATTTCTTAATTTAAACTACTAGCTCACTCATGAACTGAACTGTGTCCCTGAAGCCAAACAGTCCAGACTATTTTTAGAGGTACACGAGTGTTATTTTATCTAACACGTCAGCGACCATGGTCCTAAATTAGAGGGTCGAGGAAAAACAAGTTCAGAAGCTCTACTCTAGGTGATGGAAACATAATAGTCCAGGTCAGAGTTCAGAAGCTTATTCTTTCAGGAAAAATTATAGCTGGGATATAGCAAAATCCCTAAGAGGTTCAGAAGTTCAGTAGCTCCCTCTAGGTGATAGTAACTCATGATGGACACCTTAGAGGGAGCTTCTGAACCTCGAGGCGTGAGTTGTTCAACACAAGTAATCGAGTCAAAATACACTTCCATCAGGTCGTATCAATCAATGCATTTGGGACAGTTGAGCCAGTGTTAGGACACGCGAACCCTAAGATGAATACAGAAGAAAATCTTGTTCTCCCAAGAGATTTACTGTCTCCCTCACTCACACAGTCACAATGCAGATTTATGCAAAGAAAATAGGAAAACAAAGTCGAATGCCACATGGAGACAAACGCTTGGAACATGATACAATACAACTAATTAAATCGACGCCTGATTCCTACGACATCCGACACCAGGTGACGAGGGTATACGCAAAAAGTTCAGGGCAAGAAAACCCTGCGGCAGGGGACATTGGCTAGCAGTACTAATCGATCGACGGAGTAGAAACTGTTGGTACATGTTCTAGGTCGAGTTCTTCGTAGCACGAGCACGAGTAGGTAGGTAGGTACCTCCATGAGCGCCTTGAGACGCGGGTCGTTGAGGACCGCGGAAGGATCCATGGCTCAAAGCTCCGCTCTCGATTCCGCCGGGGTCGGCCTGCCTCGTCTTGTGCCCTCGCTCGCGAGAAAGAAGAACTCTTTTTTCACTCTGCGACGCTCCGCCGCCGCAACAAGGAAGGGAAGGAGGAGAGCCGCCGAGCCGTGAGCAAGGTGGTAGACGAAGCTCTTGGGCCGAATTTTCTCGACGGGCCAGTTCGAAGCTGGACTATAATCTGTTTGGGCTCGAGATCGGATCCGTGGGCCACAGCTCTCCCTCTTTACGGAAAGCCCAAAATAAGTTTAGGTCCAATGAGCATTCCGGTTTCGGCGACATGCCATATTAGGCCATAATAATAACTGTGATGAAACAACCACACACGTCATCGCCTCCACATCAGCCGGCAGCAAGTGGCCTGCTGATATTATGGCAAGATATGCATGAATAATCCATATGATGGGATGCAAAGAGAGAGAGAGAGAGAGTAGCATGTATGCCAAGGCAAGGGCACACTACATACATATGGTTCAGTTTCGGTGGAAGCAACAGCTGGCAGCCTGGCACGCATGGAAGAATAACGCATTGACGAGTCTCGACCAGAAGTCGATGCGTTGATCGGTGTCGCAAGCGTGCGGGAGTCGATCCATTTGATGCGTGCGCGCGTGCAGAGTTTTGCAAAAATGGAAGAAAGGAAAACCTGTTTTTCTTGTGCGATCGACACAACACATGATAAATTTCATTGCTCGCCGGCGACGCAACACGACGTAAGCCAAAAACGACTCAGGCCCCGTTCGTTTCCACCTCTAAAATTTATATCATTGTCACATCAAACAGAATCTTACTATTTAAGTAGATCTTTTATTAATTTAATAACAAAACCTATGTCGCGACCCCCTCTAATTTGCGAGACGAATCTAATGATCCTAATTAATCTATGTTTAGCTACAGTGATGCTACAGATAAACATCTTCTAATAACACCATAATTATCCTCGTTGGATTCGTCTCGTGAATTAGATAGGGAGTCTGCAATTAGTTTCGAGATTAGACTTTATTTAAGTACTTTCAAAATGATAAAATTCTCTTTAATTTGACCCTCTAAAAATTATATAGCTGGAAACGAACAGGCCCTCACACCAGTGCATCCACTCCACGGGCACATATCAATCAATCAATCATGACTCCAATCCAGTCACTGACTGACTGACTGATGACAGATACCATGTTCCTTGCGTCAATTTAGAGGTAAGCAACAATGCCCAAGAGATAAGATAAGATGTATAAGCCACGCATAACAACATGTTGCAGTCTATACTCACGGTGAAGCCTGGCCGAGCGACAGCAAAATCAAACGTCCTCAGTGGCTGTCGATACATATCACGATCGATTGAGTGTTCCTGAATAAAATCCGTGCTGCAAACAACACTTTTGTTCACGATTAAGCCCTTGATTTGTTTGCACGCTAGTCCATCCAGGTCGTCGTTGCTATCGCCGGGATCGTGTGGCAGCGTGCGCCCCCAATCTCCGAAGAACGCAACCGGCGTGACTGTCTTTTCGCTTGCCTCTCCGGCCACAGCTGATAGATAAGACAATATAATCGTTACTGTTGAGTGAGGGCTTCACCAAGCTACCTACATATATGTAGTAGATGACACGACCAGAGCAGATTGGTACCAAATCATTGATCACATGAGTACTGTTAATCGGTCTCTTGGTTCATAATTAATTAATATATATGTTAAACCTCGTTTTTGTGAATAGCACTTCCCTACCCTACCTACGTATGATGGAGGCACCACAACAACCTCCTTCCTCAGCGGTGGCAAGGAGCAACCATTTTGTTCCTCAAACTAGCTAGGCAGCACCGTGGTTTTACTTACCCATAGCAATCAGATCCGTCTCATCGAAAATTGAAAAAACTGATTTTATAGTCATTTTTTTAAAAAATGACAAGTGGAGTATTGTATAAATAATGAATTTCATTCGATTTTTCTAGTTTATCAAGCTCAACAACACCGTGCTTTTACTTATCGATGGATGGAAATCGGATTGGTTTCACGAAAATCGGAAAAAGTGGTCCGGTTCGGATTGCATCAGATAGTCAATTTTTCGATAGAGCACCATATCAGAAATGAAAATCATTCGATTCTTCCGGTTTATCAAGCTGGTTTTTAACGCAAAGAAAACCGATACTAGCCTGATATGTTAGGTTGATCTCCACATGTATGGGCCCAAAGGCCCATATCCCTTGACAGCGCCTCGATCGGGGCGCCCAGCCTAAACAGATGGCTGGTGGGCCCTCGTCACACTGCGCATATAAATAAGGGGGTGGGGGCCGCACGGCACGACGACCTAAGTTCATCGTTCGCCGCCGCCACCACCTCACCCCACAAACCCTAGCCGATCTTGAGGGACGCGCAGTGAGTGACGGGAAGCGCCGCCGCCACCCACGTCCTCGACTTCCTCGACGCGCACCGATGGCCAACAACGGCGAAGGGTCTTCCTCCGCGAACCTCTCCGGCCCCGGCTACCCCTCCGCCGCCTCCGGTCGGTAACCCTCTCTCTCTCTCTCTCGTGGTGTTTGTACCCGAAATGGAAATGCATGCTTCTACTACACATGTTTATCTAGATCGATGCAAGGTCCTAGTAGGTCTAACAATGGTACCGGAGCCGTGGTTATGCGCATCGACTAGAGTAGTAGTAGTAGAAAAGGAGATCGAATCATGTTTAGTTTTCGGTCAATGCAAACCCTAGCCCTAGAGTCGAGTATGGGACGAGTAGATCGGTTGTTACCCGGATCTTTCCGTCGATGCACCACCTCCGGTCGCCGGAGATGGATATGTGACCGCGGCCGCACGGCGGCGCGGGATGTAGGACGCGCACCGTCGCAAGAACGCTCGACGGCGGCGCGCTCACTCACGGGTGAGCGCGCGCGCCGGCGAGGGTCCTCGCGGCGGCGCCGTGTCTCCTCCTCTCGCACTCTCCGTCGTGGTCGCCGTCCCGGCTGCGAAGGACTCGCTCGCTCCCGGTTTGCGGTGGGTGGAGCAAGAGAACGGAAGAGAGAAGGGCGAGAGAGAGAAGTGGGAGCGGCTGCCGGGGCACGAGCACCGGTAGAGCCGGCCCTCACCGCCGGCCGCGGCCGTGGGCCGTGCGCGCCGCGCGAGCCGCAGCTCTGCCGTCGCCGTCGTGCGGCGGGAGCGATGAGCGAGTGGAAATGGAAAGGGGCTAGGGTTCCGGGCCGTCGCTGCCAAGTTTTATTCCGCCGAGATGCGCGGAGAGCCGTCCATCCGGTCGGACGGCTCGGATCGATGCGGAGGGAGGGAGCAGCGAGCGCCGGGCCGATTTGGTGGCCCGGTCGCCGGCTCCTGGGCTATGAGCCCAATCACGAGCCAGCATGGGCCTTATGGGCCTGGAAGGCAATTTGTTTTTTCTTTCTCTGCACTCGAGTCAAGAGGGCCGTGGGCCGAAATTATTTTAGCACTCCGCTGTGAGTAATGGGCCGCATTTTATGCACGCTGCTGTGAGTAGCGGGCTTAATTTTAAAATGGGCTATTTTGCTAGTTTGAACAGTAGCACCTGAATTGTTTTGTTTGATTGTTTTATATCAGTTTTTAATGCAATTTTTTGCATAATGGATTAATTTTGCCTCCGAAAATTTTTGAACCAACGGGATAAAATTTCAGAGGGTAAATAATGATGTTTTGCTACTGTTCATACATGATTATGATGTTTTTCCGCTGCGTATTGATGATACATGATGTTATTTGATGTTTTCTAAAATTAAAATTTCGAACCAACGTGAGAATTTTAATTTTAGTAGCATTAATTCTGTTCCGTGATATTGTGATTTTCTGACCAAAGTTGTTAATTACAATATCATAGTTATGATGATTATGTTGTATCCTCATGGTTTATGCATTATATCTATTTTCTGCCCAACGGTGATGTAGATTTTAATGCATACGTTGATTATTTCATGATGATTTCTCGTTCTCACTTTACATGGTTGTTTTTCAGGACCCTCCTTGATGAGCTGCATCAAGGATATCCCGACGTTGAAGGGGGATAACTACGGGGCTTGGAAGGCTAGACTCGGACCTAGCTTTTGTGTCTGGGAGAGATGGACTGGGTGTTGACTACACCCTGCCCGGAGGAGCCTGCCGCCCCGTGAGGGGCGCAGAGGAGTCCGCTGCTGCCTTCAAGCAGCGGGAGCCGGACCATGCCCCCGTGAGGTCCGCTTATGACTTGAACAGTTATAAGTGGAGATCCACCAACAAGAAGTGTTTGGCTGTGGTGAAGAACACAATTGAGCCCTCCATCTTGGGCTCAATCCCAGATTGTGACACGGTCACCGAGTATCCGGAGAGGATCAAGAGTCGGTTCACCGGCTCTTCAAAGATTTATGCCACTCAGCTGATCAAGCGGTTGGTGACTGAGCAAGTACACCGGCAATGGTATGAGGGATCACATCCTTCGCATGTTGGACATGGCTTCCAAGCTGATTCCTATGGACTTGGGTCCGAAAGATGACTTTGTTGTTCACTTGGTGATGGCGTCCTTGCCCAAGCCCTTCAACAACTTTGTGGTCAACTACAACATGAATCCCGAGAAGTGGACCTTTGACAAGCTGATTGCTAGTTGTGTCCAGGAGGATGAAAGGATCAGGGAGGCAAATGGTGGTTCTATCCATTTTGTCAAGGACAACAAGAAGAAGAACTACCGTCCATCCGGGAAGGGGAAGCAGCCACAGCAGCCAAGGTCACCTAGGCAGTGGACGAGTGGACAAGGATGAGTGTCTCCATTGCCACAAGAAGGGACACTACAAGAAAGACTGTCCCGACTTCTCGAAGGCCTTCATGGCAAGGAAAGGTGAGAACGTAATTACTTGTGTAAATGAATGCTTATATGTTAATTATTCTAAATCCACATGGTGGATTGATTCTGGTGCAAGTATTCATGTTGCAAATTCTTTGCAGGGGTTCCTTTCGACGAGAACCACGGGAAGAAACGAAGGCAGCATTAGAGTTGCCAATGGAGAAGAAGTAGAAGTGGAAGCCATTGGAGACTTGCCTCTTGAGCTCGCTCGATGGCGTTATACTTTTACTTAAGAATGTTTTTTATGTCCCCTCGCTTCAAAGGAACTTAATAAGTGTGTCGCGTTTGGATTTTGATGGTTATTGTTGCCATTTTGGTAATGGCAAATGTGAACTCATGTTTAATAATAAGTGCATTGGTCTTGCTATGTTGCAAGACAAACTTTATTTATTATCCTTATATCATGAGATTTATTCCATACGTGATGTGAATGATGATGCAAATGTTGATGCACATGTTGATGCAAATGATGTGTTGAATGATGATGTGAATGTTAATGACAATGCTATAGAATCATCATCCTCTAAACAAAAGAAAAGAAAGAGAGCTCTTGACGTCTCATCGAAATTATGGCATTGTAGATTGGGCCATATTTCGAGGGGGAGAATTGAGAGACTTGTCAAGAGTGACATTCTCCCTCAACTAGAGTTCTCGGATTTAGAACAATGCATTGAGTGCATTAAGGGAAAATACATTAAAAGTATTAAGAAAGGTGCAACACGAAGCACGGGAATATTAGAGATCATACACACGGATATTTGTGGTCCTTTTCCTGTAACAAGTGTGGATGGTTATGATTCATTCATAACATTCACGGATGATTATTCCCGCTATGGTTATATTTATCCAATTAAAGAACGATCGGAGGCATTGGATAAATTCAAAGTATTCAAAGCTGAAGTTGAAAATCAGCATGATTTAAAGATTAAAGTAGTGCGGTCCGACCGTGGGGGGAGTACTACGGTCGGCACACGCCATATGGACAAGTCCCAGGACCTTTTGCAAAGTTCCTACAAGAAAATGGCATAGTCGCCCAGTATTCTACACCGGGCGAGCCACAACAGAACGGGGTAGCTGAAAGACGCAATCGCACATTAATGGACATGGTGCGTAGCATGATGAGCTATTCCACGTTACCGATAAGTTTATGGATGGAGGCGTTAAAAACCGCCATTTATATTCTTAATCGAGTACCAAGTAAATCGGTGCCCAAAACACCGTATGAATTATGGACGGGAAGAGTGCCATCGCTAGCTCACCTACGAGTGTGGGGGAGTCTCGCGGAGGCTAAAGTGTTCAACCCAAGTCTTGGGAAATTGGAATCAAAAACAGTGAGTTGCCATTTTATTGGCTATCCTGAAAAGTCCAAAGGTTATCGTTTCTACCGTGCGGATAGATACACAAAGTTTGTAGAAACGAGACATGCGGTCTTCTTGGAGGACGAAATGATGAGGGGGAGCACGGTAGCTCGAGAGATTGATCTTGAGGAGAAACGGGTTTTTGTGCCCGCGCCAATGATCCAAGAACCTTTCTTCTCCCTACCTGCGGTTGTTGCGCCAAGCAATGCCCGTCATTGCACAGCCAACACCCGTTGTTGATCCCACCATGGCAACACAAAATGAAATTGAGGAACCCGTCGTTCGGGCTCCAACAGGACCGGTTGTCACGGATGAGGGGGAGTCACATCAGCCTCAAATAGAGAATGTGCCAAGTATGGAGGTCCCTAGACGGCCTCAAAGAATAAGAAAATCAGCCATAAGTGCTGATTATGAACTGTATAATACAGAAAATATTTATGTGGAGAATGATCCCATCTCATATGAAGAAGCCATGAACAGCGCACATGCATCTAAATGGTTGGAGGCCATGAAAGATGAAATGAATTCAATGAATCTCAACGATGTTTGGGATTTAGAGGAAATTCCTAAAGGAGCCAAAACAGTAGGCTGTAAATGGGTCTACAAGATCAAATATGACTCTAGAGGGAATATAGAAAAGTTTAAAGCGCGACTTGTGGCTAAAGGCTTCACGCAAAGAGAAGGGATAGACTACAACGAGACGTTTTCTCCTGTCTCTTGTAAGGATTCCTTCAGAATTATAATGGCATTGGTGGCACATTATGACTTAGAATTACATCGGATGGATGTAAAAACGGCATTCCTAAACGGGGATCTAGATGAAAGGGTCTACATGGCACAACCGAAAGGTTTTGTCGTAGAAGGAAAAGAAAACATGGGATGTCGTCTAAAGAGGTCCATTTACGGATCGAAACAAGCTTCAAGACAGTGGTACTTGAAGTTTGATGGGACGATAAAGAAATTTGGTTTCCAAGAAAATGTTGAGGACAACTCGCATTTATGCAAAGTTCAAGAACGGGAGATTTATTTTCCTAGTCTTATATGTGGATGATATTCTACTTGCTAGTAGTGATATTAATCTACCGAATGAGACAAAGAAATTCTTGTCCTCAAATTTTGACATGAAAGACCTCGGTGAAGCGTCATATGTTTTGGGCATAGAAATTCACCGAGATAGAGCAAAAGGCATGTTGGGACTGTCCCAAAAGACGTACATTGAAAAAGTATTGAAGAAATTCAATATGCACAAATGTAGCTCTACACCTGCTCCTATAGTCAAGGGCGACAAGTATGGGGATTTTCAATGCCCCGGAAATCAAGTTGAGCTCAATGAAATGAAAGCCGTTCCGTATGCTTCGGCGGTTGGAAGTCTACGAGTATGCACAAGTGTGCACGCGCCCGACCTAGCTTTTGTTACCGGGTTGCTTGGCAGATTTCAAAGTAATCCAGGAATAGAGCACTGGAAATTGGTAAAGAAAGTCTTGCGTTATTTGCAAGGAACGAAAGGCCTCATGTTGACATATAGGCGATCGGATTCACTTGAAGTAGTGGGCTACTCGGATTCTGATTTTGCAAAAGATAACACGAAGTCAACATCGGGATACGTATTTACCCTCGCAGGAGGAGCTATTTCATGGAAAAGTTCGCAAACAGACGGTTACTCGCGGGGTCAACGATGTATGCCGAATTCATAGCATGTTATGAGGCTACAGGGCAGGTGAACTGGCTTAAGAAGTTCATACCCGGTTTGAGAGTGGTTGATAACATTGAAAAACCACTAAAGTTATACTCGCGACAATGAGCCCGCAGTCATGTATGCTCACAACAATCGATCAAGTGGTGCTGCCAAACACATTGACATAAAGTACTATGTTGTGAAGGATAAAGTCCGAGATCAAATTATAAGTCTCGAGCATATTAGAACGGAAAAGATGCTCGCGGATCCGCTCACGAAAGGGCTACCTCCCAACGTGTTCAAGGAACACGTAGCCGGCATGGGTTTAAAGGAAGCCTTATGATCTCCGGACTAGAGGCCCAAAGATAAATGAATGTGTCTGTTTCTAAGCAAAGTTGCACGTAGTGGCTGTCGATTCTATCGGGTTTGACCGTGACGATGAAACATGCTCTATGTGTAAATTTTGTGGTGAAATGGAAAATGAAAGGAAATGATATAACATGAGATCAAGGGGGAGAATGTTAGGTTGATCTCCACATGTATGGGCCCAAAGGCCCATATCCCTTGACGACGCCCGATCGGGGCGCCCAGCCTAAACAGGTGGCTGGTGGGCCCTCGTCACATCGCGCATATAAATAAGGGGGTGGGGGCCGCACGGCACGACGACCTAAGTTCATCGTTCGCCGCCGCCACCACCTCACCCCACAAACCCTAGCCGATCTTGAGGGACGCGCAGTGAGTGACGGGAAGCGCCGCCGCCACCCACGTCCTCGACTTCCTCGACGCGCACCGATGGCCAACAACGGCGAAGGGTCTTCCACATGTATGGGCCCAAAGGCCCATATCCCTTGACAGCGCCTCGATCGGGGCGCCCAGCTCAAACGGTGGCTGGTGGGCCCTGTCACACTCGCGCATATAAATAAGGGGGTGGGGGCCGCACGGCACGACGACCTAAGTTCATCGTTCGCCGCCGCCACCACCTCACCCCACAAACCCTAGCCGATCTTGAGGGACGCGCAGTGAGTGACGGGAAGCGCCGCCGCCACCCACGTCCTCGACTTCCTCGACGCGCACCGATGGCCAACAACGGCGAAGGGTCTTCCTCCGCGAACCTCTCCGGCCCGGCTACCCCTCCGCCGCCTCCGGTCGGTAACCCTCTCTCTCTCTCTCTCTGTGGTGTTTGTACCCGAAATGGAAATGCATGCTTCTACTACACATGTTTATTTAGATCGATGCAAGGTCCTAGTAGGTCTAACATGATATAGTGAACCCTTGGCAGCACAACAGAGCGTGCTGTCCTGTTTCAACAGAAAGCACCATAGTCGGCAACAAAGAGCGAGCCGCAGCCAAATCAACGACTTTTTTTTTCTCGATGACAATGCGGCGGCGGAAATGAAAATCTAACAACAATACGGATAATCACAGTGGGCCCGACGTGTCGGTGACCGAGCGCAGCCAACCGCCGCCGAAGTCCACTCCGGCAAGCAACAGGCCGTGCCCCGCCCCGGCTCTCCCCGTCGCCGGCACCCGATCAGCATCCGACGACGGAGCTCTGCCCCACACCCCTTGCGTGGCTCCCGTGGGCCGTAGGCACACTTCCCTTCAAAGCCACTGCTTGGTGCTCCTCTACTTAAGCGCAGGCCTCCCGAGCTCCGAGCAGCAGGGAGCTCGCCTCTTCTTCCCGTCCTGAGGTGTTGGACGGTGGACGCATGGTGAGGAAAATCTCTGAAGGCTCCATCTTTCGCCACTAAATCGGTTCCTTTTGGTCGAATTTGGGATGCGCATGGAAATTGCTTGTTGTAATGCCCAAGACAGGGGGATTCTTCGATCTCTGCGCAGTCCTTTCTGATGGTGATTTGATAAGATCGTCCTTTAGCGAAATGATAACATTTTGAACTCACATCTTGTTTTCATATTGAAAACTACGTGTTCAGCTGTATTATTTTAGAATAGAACAACTTTAATTCTTATTGTTTATATCAGACTACTTGTGAAGATCACTGCATATTATTTAGGTGATGGATGAAATGCTGGGATCTGTTTAGCTGGTCTTTATGTTATATTCTTTTTGGTTCATAGAGGCACTCCACTTCTCTAATCAATAGCAGATTGTACCTATCAATTTCTACCTAACTCAGTTGACATCTAACCTCCTGTTGCCTTATATGTCTGATAGACGCATTGCCTGAATTAGTGCTTACAAGTTAAGCATGGGTTCCAAGGAAGCATCCTCTCGTACTGCTTTCTGCTTCCTGTTTCTAGTCCTCGTGGGCTGCAAATGTCTGGCATCAGAAATAGAGGCCACTCAGACGGCAACACTCAAGGTTGATGCTTCACCACAGCTTGCTCGAAAGATCCCCGACACACTATTTGGGATATTCTTTGAGGTGAGACTGTAATTTCTTTATCTGTTTTTTTTTCCTGCCTGAAGTTTCGTTTCATATAACTAGAATATCAAGTACTCTCCATGCTGATGTAAGTTCTCACAATAGTTAGCTTGTTTGATGCTGTAGGAGATCAACCATGCAGGAGCTGGTGGAATATGGGCCGAGCTTGTTAGTAACAGAGGTACTCCAGCTATTCTTGATTGTGCTGTTGTTTGAGAAATGGTTTGATGCATGTATTTTGGGGTCAAGGGTAGTAAAAACTGACATATATGAAATGATCTCTGTTGTCTCATTCATGTTGTCCCATAACACATTTGAGCAGACCATGTGTACTCTGAGCATGGCTTTAGTCTGTAGAACAATAAATATACAAAAAAAAAGAACATAAGCTGGAGTAACATCAGCTTCCTTTTTCTATGAATCTGCTGTCATATATTGCTGTCCAAAACCTAGGATAACAGTTGTGGATTTATATGCTTTAAGGTTTTGAAGCTGGAGGGCCCCATACTCCATCGAACATTGATCCATGGTCCATCGTTGGAGATGACTCTTCCATATTTGTGGCGACCGATCGTACATCATGTTTCACTCGAAACATTGTTGCTCTGAGGATGGAGGTCCTCTGCGATGACTGTCCAGCTGGTGGTGTTGGCATTTACAACCCAGGGTTCTGGGGCATGGTACAACATCGTCACATATTTCTTAATCATAAAGAATGAGATGGATAGATTGAAACTATTTAGTTAGCAATGGTTTCTCATTTGGGTTTTGTCATAACTAACTACCAGCTGCATCATCATAAAGCTCTGTGCAGTTATTATATGCCTTTATGTCAGGAAGATATTAAGTTTGTGTTCTCTTTTTTGTACCTTTTTTCACCTTTTCTTTTCTATAATGTTACCATTTTAACCTACAGAACATTGAAGAGGGAAAGACCTACAATCTTGTTATGTATGTTAAGGCACCGGAAACAACTGATTTGACAGTATCACTAACAAGCTCAGATGGGCAGCAAAACCTTGCTTCAGCCACGATAACGTCAGTAACTTATCTATCGTTCTAGAACCTTAGAAAGATATTTGATTTTTTTAGGGAATAAGATATTTGCTTGTTCACATTCGTTGAGCTGAGACAATTATATTTCCGCAGAGTTACTGGTGCATCAAATTGGACAAAACTGGAGCAGAAGTTGGTCGCTGATGGAACAAATAGAACCTCAAGGCTTCAAATAACAACGAATAAGAAAGGAGTTGTATGGTTTGATCAAGTATCGCTAATGCCTGAAGACACATACAAGGTATTACTGTCCTGCATCTTGATATTGAAAATACAGATGTGAGACTCAGAAAATTGAAGTAGTACATACAGATAAAACTTTGCATTAAATCTCATGCTAGCCACCTTGTGGCATAGATGGTAGATGTGGTTCGAACAATTTGGTTCTGGTCTATGCGACAGGACATACTATGGTTTGGCCACTGGTAGCCCTTTACCCTCGAGAAAGCAATATCCTTCACTGTGTTAGTTTATTTGATGAATTAGTCACCAAATACTTGTTCCTGACTTATCTTTTTTATTTATCTTTTAGAGTATGCTGTATCACGTTATTTATGTATCTTGCCATAAACTTGAAAAAAATCCATCTCACTTTAGTATTCAAGTCATTGTGATCCTGTGGATTTTCGGGGTATCTAATAACAATCAATTTGTCTCCACATACACAGGGACATGGTTTTCGTACGGAACTTATATCTATGATTTTGGATTTAAAGCCACGCTTCTTGAGATTTCCTGGTATGCTCTTTGTTCTTTCGACTGAGAAATCAGATTTTATATTCATATATTTTTCAGAATGTTGACTACGTTGCATGCAACAACTGCAGGAGGTTGCTTTGTAGAAGGTGATTGGTTAAGAAATGCATTTAGGTGGAGGGAATCTATTGGTCCATGGGAAGAGAGGTCTGGACACTTCGGGGATGTTTGGCATTACTGGACTGATGATGGCCTTGGATATTATGAATTTCTGCAGGTACCATTTTTCACATTCTCAGCCTTTTCTTTGCTATGGTCACCTACTAAGTTTTACCTTTGAAATATGCATAAAAGCTTGCTGAGGATCTGGATGCTGCCCCAATCTGGGTATTCAACAATGGTAATTATTTCTAGATTTGTTAAAGTCATTATCCCTATTGGCCTTTTTAACTGATGGAAATTTCCTATCGTTACACAGGAGTTAGCCACCATGATGAAGTTGATACTGCAGTTATTGCCCCTTTTGTAAAGGTATGCTTGAGCTCTCATTTCTTGAGAAAATTAACATTTCATGCTATAATGATATACTAGCCTTCATTTTTCTGATGCACTATGTTTGAGAATATCTTTTAGTGTACTTTAGTTTGTCATAAACGGCTGCAGTTACATAAATGTATGCTGATGGTTTTTTCCCTATGCAAGAACAATATTAAGATTTCTAAATTTATTACTCAGACCATAATAAGAAATTACAAATGATTAAGTCCTCATGAATAATACTTGAGTTCTTTATTAGTACTGGAAAGGATACGTTGATGGGCTTGATTCTTTACCTTCTTATTGATGTAATTCTCATGCAGAGATGATGCTTGGCTTGAGTTTTACATTTATATTTACCACGAACTAACTTCTGACACTGAACTTGATAAGATACCGTGTATATATTATGATTTTTCTAATTTTAATACTGGTAATCCTTTTTTCATATTTATGAAACTATTTATGTTTCTGCAGGATGTATTGGACAGTTTAGAATTTGCAAGGGGAAGTGCAGATTCAAAATGGGGATCTGTTAGGGCTGCAATGGGGCATCCTGAACCATTCCCAGTTAAATATGTTGCAATTGGAAATGAAGATTGCGGGAAAACATTTTACCGCGGTAAATTGATCAACTAAATATTTATTGCATTCTTTGCACAATATAGTTCAAAAAATCTAGTGGACAATGACAGTTTCCGTGTATTTTCTATCAAAGAAACTGGTCTTAATTCCTAGTGTCAGTGCACAAATTTAACTTGAACTACAGATGAAACCCAGATTTAGTTACATGATATCCTGGAACTCTGTGGAACAGGTAATTACCTCAAGTTCTACAATGCTATAAGAGAAGCCTATCCAGACATTCAAATGATTTCAAATTGTGATGGTTCATCTCGACCACTTGATCATCCTGCTGATTTATATGACTTCCATGTAAGGTTCTTGCTGCATAATTTATTTCATGTTCTGCTCTCTAGATTCATTGGCTTTGTTTCGTTATTACTCATCATAGTGACCCAACTTTTTTTATAGGTCTATACCGATTCTAAAACTTTGTTTTCCATGAGGAATACCTTTGATACAACATCTCGTAATGGACCCAAGGTAAGTCTCCATTTCACACGGAAGATTCTTGCAAAGCATACTTACAGGCATGTTATTTACATTGATTCATGACTTCCTGAGATATCAACTCAATGACAAACTAAAGGGTTACAGCATTTGATATTATTTGCATGTTCTGGAGACTGCCAAGAATTTCATTGATTTCTTACTTTCTTACATCATTGCCTATTGGCATTGACGCATCCTGTCTAGACAGTAAATATCTTTCTGAGTATGGTTAAAATGTAGGCTTTTGTTAGTGAGTATGCTGTTTGGAGAAGCGATGCAGGTAGAGGAAGTCTTCTTGCTTCGTTGGCTGAAGCTGCTTTCCTCACCGGACTGGAAAAGAATAGGTAATCTCTCATTTGATGGTATCAGTGGCTTTTCGCCACATCTGCTCTTTCCTGGTTATAAATTGAGATGTTGTCTTATGACCTGACGGAGTTAGTCTGTAGTTTTTGTTAGATTATTGATGACCTTTTCAATTTTTTTTCAGTGACATTGTTCAGATGGCCAGTTATGCTCCACTTTTCGTAAATGACAACGATCAAACGTTAGTATGCATAGCTTTATGCTCTACTTATTTCTCTGTTGTGTTCTTTCTGATTGAACACTGCAATACCTTTGTTTGAACAAAACAATCAGGTGGAACCCAGATGCTATTGTCTTCAACTCATGGCAAAATTATGGAACTCCTAGTTACTGGATGCAAACGTTTTTCCGTGAGTCCAGTGGTGCCATGATTCATCCAACCACAATCAGTTCCAGCTACTCTGGTTCTTTGGCAGCATCTGCAATTACTTGGCAGGATTCAGAGAATAGCTTTCTAAGAGTCAAGGCAAGTAAAATTTCTTGCATGGAAGCTACTATGTATATGAAGTTTATAGACTTGTACCAATGTGAAAAAGCTCTTGCAGGTAGTAAACTTTGGGTCAGATCCTGTGAACCTAACAATCTCCACGAGTGGACTTCAGGCCAGTGTTAATGCGTTGGGTTCAACTGCCACCGTCATGACATCTAGCAATGTAATGGATGAAAATTCTTTCAGTAACCCAAACAAGGTGATCTATCAATCCTCCCCTCTTGTTTCTAAATGGGAAAATGTTTTGCAATGTTAGTCTAATATTTGAAAGAAGCTTGACAAAGTTTTGGATTAGTTCTGAATCCAAGTCTTCCCTGTAAATAATGGTGCAGGTTGTGCCGATGAAGAGCGAGCTGCGCAGCGCTGCGTCAGAAATGCAAGTCACGCTGGCTCCTCACTCCTTTTCATCCTTCGACCTTGCGCTGGCTCAGTCCAAACTTGTCGCGGAGATGTAAAGTAGTAACACCTGGCCCACACGAGACTGGCGACATAGATACACATAACAAACTAGTCTCAGTATCTTGGTGAAGCAATGTATAGCATAAAACTTTGAGATACTAAATAAAAATCACTTCAGGCTTTGCTTATGATTATTTATTTACTGTCACTATCATGTTTTTCTTTGCTCACATACTGTCATGTTTTTGTATTTATTTGTGTGTATCACGTTAGTTGCTCAAGAGATACGCACAAGTAGTAGTTTTGGGCCCATGTACGTGTCTTGGTCAGACGCTAGTTAGACATGTTGGGTCGGATTCATAGCATTGTTTCTTTTTTAACAGGCCATATTATAAAATTTAGCACATCATCCATTGATGTGTTCAGAAAAACTAATGTTGAATATTTTCAGTGATTTAAAACTTTTTTGTTAGCAATATTGAATTATATTTACAAAAATGTTGATAATCAATTGGCGTAACTGGGACAATTTGATAGGGTTCCTCAGATTTGGTAGGATTTTGTACAAAGCTTTTATTATATATGAAAAATCCACTTTCCATTCATATAGCAGTACTTCCGTTTCTACTATGCAGTTCTGTGATCCGTTAAAGAAAATAGAAATGAAATCTGAGCACTACTTATCTCGATCGCAATTTGAGCTGTGTGATTCGTGTCCAACCAATTAACATGCATAATAACAGTAAAAGCAGTGAATAAAAATCTCATAAATTATTTGATTTGACAGCATCAAACATTCCATACATCAGCATATGATGAGCAATGGCAAGAATGAATAAATGAGATTACACGATCAGTTACATACCATGTGAGTGGATTCACTTTATCAACTCATAAAATGCACATCATGCAAAACTCGCGTATAAATAAAGGCGCACCCCGCACAAATACCTATCTACCATCATCAAGAAAAAAAAGAGCATATAGCGTAGAAATTACCATGGCTTCCTCCTATGCGTTTTGCGTGGTCCTGCTCTTTGTGCTCCTGTTCTCGGCCACTCACAATAGCGAGGTCAAAGCGGACGGCGCGGATCCACTGCTTCCCATATGCCAGACCGTCAGCGGCGGCCGCTTGCACGTCGGCATCGACTTCTGCGTCGTCGCCCTCGGCTCCGATAACCGGAGCCGCGGCGCCGCCGAGAGCTACCGGAACCTGTCCGCCATCGCCGTCGACCTCTTGACTGACAACGTCACCAGCACGGTGGCGAAGATCGACGACCTGCTGCGGCAACAAGGCGGCATCGGCGGTGTCGCGGCGAACAGGATCCTTCTGTCGTGCCAATCCCTGTACATGGACATGGTGGGGAGCCTGTCTAGTTGCGCCGATGCTGTCAAGAGCGGCAGCTTCAAGGTAGCGCAGGTCCACCTGCGCTCGTCAGAAAGTGCTGTGAAGCAGTGCGAGGCCGGGTTCCGGTACAGCCATGTGTCGTCGCCGGTGAGGGTGGAGGACGAAAACGCCTTCAACCTAGCCAAGCTTGCCGACGGCTTGTTGGACCACGCCACCTGATCATGAGAGAAAATGTTGTGTTTTGCATTGATTGATTTTAGTAACACGGGGACGTGAGGAAAAATTAGTGGAAATGTTCATTTTCACATAGGTTTTGGGAATGGCACTATCCATTTGCACTGATATTAAGCTTTAATTCTACTAGTACATGATTATAATTGCCATGAGAGCAAAATACGGATGAAACTAGGCCACATGGCTGCGGTTTTTGTGTGTGTGTGTGGTTGGGGGACATGGCAACAATCTATCTACTGTGCAAACCAATTCGTAATAGCAGAACGAATAACATAGTTCCCTAATAGAGTAACATGAAAGGAGAAAAGGTATTGCTAGCACATGATGAAATCTATATAGATTTGAGTTTTTGTGAGCGGATTTTCTAGGATTTAACGGTATTGTGCTTTCAGTGGTAGACGGCGCTCCCGTCGACTGTGAGATGCCAATGGTGACTTCATCAAACTCTTTAAAGATGCTCATAGGGGTAGAGTTTGCGTATGTGTGTTCACAGGGGTGAGTGCGTGCGTTATGAATGTCTGAGCTTGTACTGTGTATTCTTGAGGAAAAACAGTCTTACATGTGTACACCTCAACTTGCTAATTTTTGTTTCCTTTGCCTGCATGTGATCATGCCACATTTATGCTGTCACACCATAACAATCGTGCACTGTAGAGGCACAACTCAAAATCATGTAGCAGCACGGAGAAAAACGAGTCGTGACTATAGTGTAAGATGATTTTTAGCGACGGTCGATAATGTGATCCGCTACAATGGGTTTTCGCCCACTGCTACAGTACACAACTGTTGTAGTGTTAGATTAGTTCTTCAAAATTAATAGTACAAGATCCGCTATACAACAACTAGCCCGAGAAAAAAAAGAGATTCCTGTCTCGGCACCATTGGAGAAGCTTCCTTGTGATAAAGAGGCCACCCCCTCCCCTCTCCTCTTAGCCTGGATAAACATACACTTCTGACTGTTCATGGCTCCAATAAATGGAATGCAAATTTTTTCTAGGGCAATACTGGTTAGTGGTTAGTACTTTTTCAAGACTATTAAAGTATCTTACCATATTGAGGATAATATCTTCAAAGAGATACATTAATCATGATTAATTTTTATTTTTGTGATAATATAAATGAAAATCAATAAGCTAATTATTTTTGATGTTAATAAGGTGTTTGTTATTATTATTACAATAAAATTATGGTTCATATATCAAAATTATATATATAAATTTATTAATTATTGGTGAAATTACAAAAATATCTTTAAATTTATTCACTGTCAAGAGGTCAACGGGAATGACGGACAAGTCAACAACCTTATCGAGAAATTGAGTAGCGCAACACCAAGCTTGTCGAGCTTGAATGCATTGTCTCCTCCACTGTTAGAGGCGACCTCACGTTGCTCGTTGCTCTTCCCGAACCCGTTCTCGCTCCCCTAGGCTACACTCGCCTAATTCCACCTCTACTTGTTGTGATCCTTTTTATGACTGTGTTTTATTGCGATCTGCACAAATGAATTCCTTTCCTTGGCCTTCTTTGTTTTGTTGGGAAGGATCCAAATCAACTTCTTCGACATCTTATATTTACTAATCGAAGGCTTCTTTTGAGACCTTCACATTAATCAGAAAAATATTAGAAATTCTCATAAAAAATAAAAACATCTAGCCTATTTTTAGTTGTATGGATAGATATTTCTTATTAAATATAAACCAAAGATCTAAAAATCAAAGCTGGATGCTTTTCTTTTTATGAGAATTTCTAGCATTTTTTCTGATTAATTTGAATGCCTCAAATAGAGCCTTCAATTAATATATATAAGCTGCCACCATATGGAGCTTGGCACGACATGAGGCACCGTTTTGTATCTTCGCCACTGTCTTCTAGAATGTATCAGAAAAAAATCTAGTTTTTTTACCCGAAGAAAAATTTGTGGTTAGATATGCATATATGGAACAGTCCCACGGGATAAATGGTCGGTCAGAACTTTGTTAAACAAGGATGCTAGAAAATAGAGCCTTTATAAACACATTTGTAGCTAAACGGAATATTGCCTCCATGTGCGTGCAAGTTGTCCCAATAGTCAACAATAATCTTTGATCTGCTTCACTAATAAAATAAATTACACCTCATATGGAAGTTGAACCCCATCTACATCACCTAGAGCTCTATAAATAACACACAATCATCATCATAACATTCACTGTCACTTCTTAGTCTTTGCTAAGCTAGTTCACAATAATGGCTGGGATTAATAAGCTTCTAGCTCATGGCTTCCTGCTTATGCTTTTGAGCATTGTGTTACTATGCAACGCCACTCGGGTAGCTATACACTACAGTACAGCTACAGGAACAGGTACAGGAGGGGAAACGGTGGAGGATTCGTGAATGGCGGTGGTGCCGGGTCTGGTAGTGGTTTTGGAGAAGGTGAGAGCAATGTTGGAGGTGAATCTCATGCAAAGGCTGGAGGAGGGGGTGGTGGTGCCGGCTCATCACAAAATGGAGGTTCTGGGTTTGGTGCCGGATCTGGCGATGGGTCTGGCTCTAGTGCTGCGGCTCGGGGTAATAGTAATTTGGTATCTCAAGGGTTCTCTAGTGCCGGTGGAAGTGGTGGTGGTGGTGGTAGTGGACAAGCTGGAGGTAGCGATCGCTCGAGTGGTTACGGTACTGGCGGTGGTACTGGATCTGGCTTCAGTGAGGCAACTCTTGATGTTAGCTATTATGGACATGGGCATACAGAAGTAGATGGTCATGCAAAAGCGAATGCCACTCAAAGTGGTGGTGGCACAGGTGGTGGTCAAAATGGTGGGAGTGGAGGTGGCGGAGGTGGTGGATCTGGATATGGTGAGGGGCGCCTTGATAAACCCCTTCTTGATGTTTCATTATTACATTATATCATCCCAATTTAGAGCCCATAAGTAATTCTTTCACCTTGATGTTCGCACATTTATATGTTTTAGTTTTACTGTTGTTGTTACTACCAGATTGACAATAACAAAGGGCTCCACTATTTTATTGAGCATATAGCTATGCACGTAGCTAAGACTACGTCCTCTATATATTCACTATATACTTACTTAAGGTGCTCTGTGTGTCATGTGTCTTCTATATTTTGTACCCAATTGCATCCAACTAAGATATTGCAAGATGATCTCATCAGGTAGATATATACTTCCTCCTTATTGGAAATAGAATTCGCTTGAGGCTTGCTACTAGTCGGTTATAATTGAATTTGTTTTGCACAATTTCCTCTCACACGGACCTTTTTACCCTACCAACAGTAAATGATGTTGGGGGCGGGGGTGGGGGGGGGGTTGGGAGGAGTGGTTGTGGGGGTCAACCTCACTACCTCGCGACTTCAAACCTTGAGCGTGGGGTGACGATCAGTACAATGGGAAAACAATATGAAATAAAGTGAACCCGAACTCTATTTATTAAGAACAAATACGGAAGAATACTTCTAATTAATCACATTTTAGTATGCTAAATATATACTGTCCAAACGAATTCAGTTTCTACTATGGAGGGAGTAATTCGGATGTGCAAGAATGTATTTTTTTCAAGAAAAAACAAAGGTGACCCTATCTTTCATGGGTATTTTTTTTATTGTTTTAGTTGACGATTTGCATCTTTGAAATCATCAAGATTAGACCAGTCTTCTTGGTCTTAAACCTTCAGAACTCTTCTCTCTCCATGTTACAACAGCACTGAGCCCCACTGACCCAAGATCACTCAACAGAATCGCCTGTTTCCACTGGTATCCCTACCTTTGGAATCGCACCCCTAGACCATAATCTCATGGATCCAGCGCTATGTTCGTCCCTGCCCCTACCCGCAAATAAACCAAAGCCCGTGTCGTGATACCTCCTCGCCACCATCCCACTTTTTGACGCAGCGCCTAGTGCCTCTTCCATCCTTTAGTAACACGTCCTAATTCTTGCAAACCCCGGTTCGCCAATCTCTACTCCTCTCAACGGCAATCCATTCTTTTATTGACTGAAATCGACTGCAGATTCCATTGATTGAAAAATCACAGTTGGGGAAGCAACCTTTAGTGTGCTCATGTCATGTGATTTTCACACGTCACGTGAGTTCTTGGGATTCAAACCCATGAACTCTAGCCTCGTGCAACCTTTCCTTGCCATCTCATCTACACACTTTTAGTACCGGATTGGTACTACTAGGTCATAACACTACGCAGTACTAAAAGGTCACTTACCTTTTAGTATGCATGTGTTATAATCCGGTACTAAGGCATGGGAGGAAATGTTAGTTCTCTAGTAGGGAATATATAGGAGACTTTTAAAATACAATTTGAAGGATAAGCAAAATGAACAGATTTGATTTTTCTGAATGCAATATGTTTAAGAAAAACCAATATCTGATCACTTACTATCTAGATGTTGTAGCAGTACTACCCCTTCTGTCATTAATTTTACTATATAACCAGTAGCAATTATTCACTTCTGCACTTTATAAAAAAAACTTTAACAGCCAAAACAACTACTCCCTCCATTCCACAATGTAAGCATCTGAAACATTCAAATATTTATCCATGATGTAATCATTCCTAGGGATAAGACAAAATCCGGTAGATTGGTGGGTGGGTAAGGAATTGATTAGGTAGTGTAAAATGAGGGATATATATATGACTTTTCTTACCATGACTATTTTTGTCTCAAGATTCTAGAAATGCTTACATTGTGAAACGGAGGTACTACGTACATAGCATGATGCCGTGCTGGCATGCACCAGAGCGTGCTATGTCGGTGCTGAGGTCAGATGTCAGCTGCTAACATCTGACCTCAGCAGCTGTGAGCAAACCACCGGATCTGTCGCCTGGGTGGAACCAATGAAAACGAAACACACTCCAAGACCAGCTGCTAGATCTCCATGAGAGGTCAACTCAATTCAGTCTAGTCGGTGATCCAGGAATCTAATTGGAATCCGTCACGGTCTTTGAAAATATACAGGTATACATATTGTCTCCTGTCTGAACATGTATGTACGTACTGTGCCCCCAAGGCACAACTATTGTTTATACTATTCAATAGTAAATCCAGTTGCATCATTTTCAAATACCCAAACCATTGAAATGTTTGACATCATACAAAACGAAAGAGTCAGTTATTATGAGCAGAGGGAGTTATTCAGTAGAGTTGGACAACTCTACTTAATTTAGTCCTATATAGGTTCGTGTAGTAAAGCTAGTTAATAGTAGTGTCAGTATATCATAAAGGTCAAACTATAATAAAATCCCCTTGCAAAAAACCTATAATAAAAGCCACATATATGAGCTCTACACATTCAAATCTGTATATATAATTTGTATGCAGTACTACAAAAATGATTTTTCCTGGCATACATCACTTGAGGCACAATGGTGGACATTGTATAACTGCCACTAATAAGGCTCCGGGACGTGCGCGTCACTAAAAGTTGATTTTAGTGGCGGACCATATTGACCAATCACTAGAAATTTATTGGGCCCAACAAAATTTCACTAGAGATTCAAAGGGGAAAGTAAGGTCATGATAGGAAGAGAAATGCCGGATGGGAGTGCTCACGTGGAGAGAATTTTTGCGGTGGCGGTGGTGGCGGCGTCACACATGGAGAACAGTTGGATGCTTCTGTTGCATGTGATGAGTGGTTTGGCGATGGCGGTGTGGATCTGGTTGACATAATATGAATAGATTATGGACCTAGGCGGGCATTATAAAGTTTATGAACCTAGATGACTACCATATGATAGTTTAGGACCCAAGCGACCATTTTAAGAATTTTTGGACCTAGATGACCATTCGCAAATAATTTAAGGACCTAAGGTGCATTTTGCTCTATAATTTTGTTGATACAATTGTAACGATGAAAGTATCGACGTGAAAAGGACATGAAAGTTCAATAATAGGGCACCAATTGTGTGCAATGCATTGTGGCAGCCCAACATCTACTCTCATCATCTCCAGCCAGCCGAGGAAAAGCATGCCAAGCTTAAAGTCCAGTACCTCTAGTCAATAACTTTTCCGACAAGCATTGTTCAAAATTTTAATGGTGCATTTACGTTCTACCTTGTCTCATTGAAAGTATCGTTTCTAACTTTTAGTATATGGGACAATTGTGTTTATACCCTTGATGCTAACCTCAATTGTGATTTCATCCTCCGTTTTTTAACTTAGTGATTTTATCCCTGCGTTTTCAAAACAAAGACAAAGTTTACCCCTAGTAGGAGTAAAATCATAATATTTTTATTGGGATTTTACCCCTAGTAGGGGCAAACTTTGCCATCATTTTGAACACGCGGGAGTAAAATCACAAAGTTAAAAAACGGAGGGTAAAATCACAATTGAGGTTAGAATCAGGGGTATAAACACAATTGTCCCTTTTGAATAAGAAGATTGGTCAAAGTTGATATTTTTTTAAAAAAATCAAAATGACACTTCAAAAGGACAGAGGGAGTATAGTAATTAACAAGTTGTTCCATGGGCTTCATCTTGGGGATCTATAAAGTATATAAATCACTCACACGAAAGAAAAGGCTAGCCTTATCAATATGTTTTCTTTGAAATATCATTAAGGAGCATCAGCCTAGGTGCCATATCATGAAAATTTCTAAAAGAAGAAAAATAATTTACTATAGCTATGAGATGATTCATCACCAAGTTACAGTGAAAGAGTAAAATCTAGAATGTTGCCCATGTCTTAAATTAATGGGATCCAGCCAACTCATGATTGATGCTTGAAAGCAACATGCACATGCCATCATTACTATGTGAGATAGATGCAATTGATTTCAATTATTAATACAATGTACTTTCATTGAATCTCCATAAAAAGTATTCATGCACATCCCTAGGACCGATCTTCTATCCTTGAAAAGAAGAAGGGTCTCCAACCTCCCTCTGGGTCAACATAGTTTATAGCCATCAATATAGGAATAGAACTTGCTATATATATTGTGTTTTTCTAGACAAACATAACTTCTCAGTGCAAATACAGTCATATCATTTTCGAATGCCCAAACTCAACATATTGAAAGTTTCGAATAGTTAGATTCAATCAACCCAGAAATGTTTCTGACTCATAACTGTAGACAGTAGCAGTAGTAATTCTATTTATTCTTGAGCAATTGAGTTTATGGAAGGCAATTAATTCACATTGTACTTCCTTCATTAGAAATCTTTATTGTCAACATGCTAATGAAAGCCGCGTGCCTACGCCTTAGATACCTTTGTATGATTTGTAAGATTGACTGCACTAGTATTTGCAATAGTTGTGATTAATTCTGGTGACATACAGTTGATCTATCATACCTACGATCCACTCTACAAAAAGAATGCTAAAGTAGGTCATAGTATATGTTTCATTTGAAATAACAGTAAGGTGGATCACCCCTGATATAGTATGATACATGAGCAGCTCGGGACTAGGGGATGGTTTACTATAACACATGGATGATTCCCATGTCTCCATGAGGGTGGTACATTGAATATTATGGCTCAAATGCTAATATAAGATCGCTGTACCTTACTTCCATATACTATTTACAAGGAACTTCTTAGAAACCTCCTTAGTTTTTCTCTCTTAAAAGGTTATGAGATTCGAAGAATGGTCATCATGCATGTCAAATTAATTTAATCACATTGACCAAGCAACTTGATTTAATTTGTCATTAAGATTCCCTTTTCTCTTAATGTGTATGCAGTCCAATTAATTGCACTCCATTTCAAAAACATTGACTCATTATTTTATTATTATTATTATGGAAATATCCTATGTGACACTGCAATTATATCATGGTTACAATCCTAGTTCAAGCAGTGAGACTTCCATCATGAAAGCATCAGTCATCCTAAAGTTATAAAGATAACTAGAGGATTAATTCCTTAATTATGGAGGAAAAACCTCACTACTAATGTTCATTTTAGTTTGGTCCTACTTTTTGTCCTGGTTAAAGCATGTCCAACTTGATTGTACAGAAAATGGTGGGGAGCAAAGAACCGTGCATGGTGATCCCTACCTTTCTAGGGCTCTAGTAGAGCATGTCTGAATAGAAATGAGGTGAAAGACAAAAAGAAATATAGGAAATTTTCGGATATCAAATTTCGTGGCAAGAAATCATCCAAATAGAAGAGAAGTGAAAGAACTTATCTTTAGGTAAATCCATGAATGTTAAACTATCCTATGCTATGACTAACATAAGTTCTATTTCCTACCGAATTTCTCTTTTTTGACCGAAACCTACCGAATTTATCAAATAAAGTTTCAGTTCCAGGATGAAGGCTAGAGGGAAGCTTGGGACAAATGCATGGTGGCTTGACCGGTATTCTTGACCAAGATCAGAGAAAAAGTTCACATATGTGTCTGATGAAGAGAAAGAAATATGGCCATAGAATCGATCTTATAGACTAGCCTCATCTAGATAAGCTAGATATGCTCCCAATTTTATGGAGTATAACTGGCTAAGTAGTATGTATTTGATGGCATTTCAGTGAAGAAATAGGGGAAGGTGTGAAAAGTACAAATGAGCATAAACTGAGAATTTCCACCATTCATCACTGTATTCATTTACATGCTACTGAATTTAATTTCTCCCAAGTTTAAAAAAACTCGACCTGCCGGGGAAAGAAGCCACCCCGACGGCATTATATAAGGAGAAGAGCCTTCTCACGCAGGCCGAGAAAACCCCCGAACCTTCCCCCAACCATACATAGGGACTCAGCTGGCCTTGTGAGCTGTAGCGCGAGTCTTTACCTATGCTTTGATTGGGGAGAACGAGGGATTTTTTTGCACTGTACGCTTACAACAGTACTGCACGCTGCTACGAGTGCCTAGCACCATGCGTGCTACAGTACCGCGCAGCTGCTACAGTACCGCGTGCGGGATCGGGGATCGAACCCCCGACCGGTCGGCTGCCGCTCGGGCGCTCGACCACTGGGCTACAAGCCCATCCGCTCTCCCAAGTTTAATTGACTCTCTTAATTATGGTGTCGTATTTTTGTAGACATGTAGTCATGTAGAGATTTAGGTTTCATATTTTTTATTTTACTACT
This sequence comes from Chloris gayana, assembly GCA_031894775.1. Taxonomy (NCBI): domain Eukaryota; kingdom Viridiplantae; phylum Streptophyta; class Magnoliopsida; order Poales; family Poaceae; genus Chloris; species Chloris gayana. The sequence continues at coordinate 83,625 of JAUNZO010003505.1, forward strand.
GCTTTATATAGGTTGGTTTCAATAATTGAGTTGAAAGGATCAATAGATGCTTATTATTCGAATATTACATAAATATTATCATTATTTTCTTTTATTATTAGAACATTATATAAATATTCATAAGATTTCTGGCACCGTCATGGGAACTCCGCGATATACCCAAATGGCCAGAGCATGGGTGCATATTCCATAAAAATGATCTTTATTAAGATTGCATATCAATTTGAGACTACTACATTTCGTGGCAGTGGAGGCCTTTATTAATTTTTAAACAGAATCCATTACAAAATGATTGCAAAAAAGAGAGCAAATTGATGTGATATCAAACAACATGCATCGGGCTCCACCTTTCCACCTTTCTTGTTGATTGCATAAGAGAAGCTACCTGTTGGCATCACCGTACCCGGATCCTTTGCCTCCACCACCACCACTCCCACCCTTATGGCCAATGCCGTCACCACCACCACCACTATTACTACTTGCACTCAAATCACCATCAATGCTAGAGCCAGACCCAAATCCAGTGCCACCACCAACCCCGTGACCCATAGATCCCCAAGAACCTCCAGCATGCCCTCCACCGCCACCACCACCATAGCCACCGGCCCTTGACGCTCCACTGTAGTAATTATATTCGCTAAAACCTGAACTAGTTCCAGATCCTCCACCATACCCTGATCCACCATCTTGGCTGCTACCACCCCCACCACCCCCACCTACAACAGCTGCACGCGCATTGGTAATATCGTTTTCACCATATCCAGATGCACTTCCACCCCTGAGCCAGCGCCATTCACATACCCATTGCCTCCTCCGCCTCCCATGCCCATTCCGTTTGAAGTGGACACTCTAGCCACCCTCACAGCATTGACTAATCCTACACTGAAGAGGACAGTAATGAACACAACCCCTAGTAGTTTAGTATCTGCCATGGTATAAGGCGAGAATCGAGATGAGTTCTGAAGGACTGCATCGCTATTTATAGGGGTAGAGGCTACACAATGGTTCGTTAATTTCAGATCATAGGTTGTCCCTGGTGATTCAACTGATTATATAAATTAATTAGACATTAAAAAAATGCAAATGCCAATAAGGGACCTATATATTGACCTCATAACTTTTTTCAGGGCATGTTGACTTCAGAACTTTATAAATATTGAGTGCATCATTTTAGGTGTAAGCATGATGAAATTCATAAAATATTGTCTTCTCGATGGATATGTTTACATCTTGTTGTGACACATTAGATTTATATTATAATAAGCATGACCGAGTTGTCATCATAATGGATTCTTTACCACTAATAATAGTGCTAGTAAGTGACAAATTTAAATACAGCTGATAACTTGAAAAGACGACACTCAGGCCAATTGCTTTTACCACTAATAATGCATGTGAAAATAAGGGGAAGTCCGTCAGGCCAGTTGCTTGACGGCAAGCTTCATCATTAGCGCAGGGCTTATCTTGTCGAAGCTTTTAGTCTTGGTAATGGCCTTGAGGTTTCCCGGACGTCCAATGAACTCCACGCACGCAGCCTTGAGGGCATGGCACTGGTGCTGCTCGGCAACCACCAAGGTGTCAGTTACGGTGGTCACATCGATCCGCCTGCACAAGGCCTCCTCGCACATCAACCTGAGCCTCTCGAGCTCGTAACGGTGCGCCGCCGCAAGCAAGTCCCGGGCCATCGCCACGTCAGTCGTCGATCGCAGCATCGGCGGGCAGCGCGTCGGTGTACATGAAGTGGAGCATCGCCCTGAACACCTTGGGCTCCACGCCGTCGATCTTCATGAGGCCGGAGCCGGACTTCTTGGTCATGGTGGCGACGGCGGCCTGGAACACCGGCGACCGCTCCGCCAGCAGCCACCGGTGCGCCTCGAACGCCTCCCCGCCGACGTCGAGCGTCAGGTCGGTCCCTTGCTTCTTCCACAGGAGGTTGGTGAGGTGCTTGTGCAGGTCGGACGGCGGCACGGTGATGATGTTAGCAGCAGGGCTACTGTTGTAAGTATCGTCTTCTTGCCAGTCTCTGATGGCGGTGACGTCGCACCTGACGGCGAAGCAGTCGTCCTCGCCGAGGCACCCGGACTTCTCGAGGTCTTTCTGCCTGATGAAGTCCGGGAACCCGATGCACTTGGCGTCGGGGCTGTGGCTGCAGAAGGATCTGGTACTGCTGGAGATGGAGTATAGTACTTCGTTGGTCACAACAAAGACGCAGTCTTGTCGGGAGCGGGAGTACTGGGGCACCGGGTTCCCGGCCTGGTCGAGCAGGGTGAAGGTGAAGCCGAGAGGGTCCGTTGTTGCAGGAAGAAGATGGTAGCCATCGGGGTCGGCGAGCTCGAGGTAGAGGGAGATGTAGTCGTCTCGGGACCACCAGCTCCGGTACCCGCGGGGGTAGTAGATGAGCTGCCACGTGTAGCCCCCGCCTCGAAAGTCTTGGAGGATTGGTAGAAGGTCTTGGGGATCTTCATGGAGGTCTTGTACCCGTCCAGGGTGAGCTTGTGGGACCCGCTCAGCTCTCGCGTCACGATCCTGGAGGCGGACTGCGTCAACCGGCGCGCGGCGGCGGACGCCATGCCTGTTCTAGCTAGCTACTAGTAGATCTAATCTAATCTAAAGCTTAATGGATGTTGGCTGTCGTTGAATTGATCTACTACTACGAGGATCGGAGCCGAGGAGGAGGCATTCGTGCGTATATATACGCCTACATGAACGAGATAAACTATTGAAGTGACCGGCTTCTCTACGACATCTTTGTCACGGCCCGGCTACAGAGTTTGATTGCATCTATTCAGCCTACCTGACTGAAGATATTGTATGGTTGACTGTACTAGTATTTATTAAGTTAACTATAAAATATAAAATGGATATCAAAATATTATTTATTTTATTCAAAACCATACTACAATATTTTATTATATCATGTCAAGGGCTTAATCTACTTGTAAACAAATATGATAATAACATTTGAACTATACTAATTACATGATAATACCGGCATTAACATGCGCTCCATTTGCACTTGACGAGATCAGGCATGCTAGAAACGAATCTCATTCACGCTTGCTTTGCATGCGCAGCCAGCCCAAGTGCCTATGCAGTCAACCAAGGATTCAAATCCTCTACCTTCAAAGGCACGTACCTTTGTCACTATCACGTGGGCCATACCATGCTCCAGGCCCACATGTCACTAAGTGAAGGCACATACATGCCTTTGAAGGCAGAGGATCGCCATCGGTCAACCAATCAGATGGTCCCTGCATGTGGTTCGACGCTCGTGCATGCAACCAATCACGTCCTTACTCGTTCACTCCATTCAACCTTAGCTCTAGATTAATGCAAGCGTATAGTCCATAAAGTGAGTGATCTGTTATATGAGCATCATGCATGCTGCCCATGAGAAAATTTCATGCGGCAACTGGCTCACCAGAACCAACGCAATGAACGGAAAGAAATTTTTAGCCAAATCCACGTTTTCGCCATAGCCCACAGAAAAAGTGAGAATCCAGAGTATTTTCAGGTACTCCTGTTAAAGCAAGAACACATGGTTTTGCATGAATATGGGAACTGAATGAATGTTTGTCACTGTCAGAGGCTCAGAGTTTTGCAGCAAATGCCTAATTAAGATCTCTTATATACCATTCCAAATGGGTCAGACTCACATCCACTACTATCCACTACTGTTTGAACCTGGTCAATATGATTCAGAGAAATCACACCTTGTTAATTCAGCAAGAGTGCAGCACATGTCTACCAAGTTGTCAACAGTTCTTCACAAAAGAAAAATCAGTCTTCACAATTGTCTTCAGCAATGAGGCATCCAGTTCTGAGCACAGCGAGACACCAACAGAAAATAAACTTGAAATTATCAAATTGTAGGTAACAGCATTAATACAACTAAAAAGTTTAGTCTCCTGTAGAAACTTACCTTTGATGGAAGAGCTAATGAAACCGAAGTATCAGTGGATATGTACAGCACCAGCCACTATTCCAACACTGCATGTGCAGTTGGGACAATATGAGAATAGAACAAATTACACATACAAGCATGCCATTCTTCAGTGTGCAGGATTGGCAGATATCTTACCACAGAAAGCAATGGTCCCTGCTTAAATTTATTATGAAAAGCAAAAGCAAGTGGTTTTGCTTCATCTCCAGGTCCTCTAATGAATCCACTAAATATGGACACAGGATTTCATCATACAATGGTAACAAAATGCTGTAAGAATTAATGGTAAAAGAAAAGTGTAGTATATCAGAAGACTCTGCTCTTACACTAGTGATAGTGAGATAAGTGGAGATCATCTGACATCATATACAGCAACAAGACCACGATACATTTCATTCCCATCTTTAAATGATACTGCTAGGCGTTCGCCGGAAGCATCCCATGCCAATTTCTCTATTCCTCGTCTAGATAGAGCAGTTAAAGCATAAATTACTTACGAAATTCATTAAAATAAAGTGTATACTAAATGAAAACATTTGTGATGGCAAAAGGTAAACCCAGAAGACAAAAATTTAGGGAGATAAATTGGTACATGCTTCTGTTGGTTAATGAGATATAATCTTTACCACAGTAGGGCTTTCCCCTACAGTATTTCCCTAATAAACATAAATGACACATGATCTTTCCTTGTGATCCTACAACCTATGTCATATACATCAAAATGACTTCAAAGAAAGAAAATATGACAGTATATTTCATTCACAAAAAAATTACATCAGATATGAAAATACAAAATAATTGTGAATGGTGTTAGTTGAAATACCATCAACTAAAATTAGCAATCTATTGTTACCTAACAATCAGGAAGGAAATTTCTGGAAGTTCAACTGGTAGGAGATGGGCATCTGATGACAAGGAACACAAAACAAATGATCAGGATTCGTAAATATTGGAACAGAATTGCTCTATAGCATTAAATATTCAGAAGAAAGTTTTATACACCTAAAGATGGTGGCTTAGATGAGAAATGAACCGAGCCAAGTGTAGGCGAGTTAGAAAAGGATAACAATGCAACACGACCTTCAGGATCCCAATTCGCTCCCTATCCAGGAAAAAAAAAGCAAACATGAGAAGTAGCTGTAGAACAATGACGCAACATACTGCTTGAGGGCCAAATGGAATGCAAATCATAAAAAACTTCTAAAGTTAACAAGTAGCCAATCAAATGCAGCGAGCTGCCTATTGTCAACTTCGCTAAGGAGTAGTGTGCTGTGCTCTAATAGTCGAATGTATTTTTACTTTTTCTTTTTTACTGAAACACTGATATATAAAAATATTGTAACAGAGACATAGCATTGGAAGCCAAACACCGAAGGTTGAATGCTGAAAATACAGTTGTTCAGAGATTATTATATCACATACAGTCACGTAACCGTTGGATGAAGACCAGGGTTCTGAAGTCCATGTATTTGTCTCCCAGAAGTGAAAAGTTCCATCGCTAACATAAATTAAATTATGTAAATCTTCTGAAAGATTAGTGAGGAGAAAGCTAAAAGGGAAAATGAAAACTTCCATACAATTTAGCAGCTAGGAGATAATCTCCACTAGGTGACCACCGTACTAGTGATATACTACTTAATCCGCGCCGTATAGGAGTTCCCATCCCTGTAGAAAGCAAATAATAAGGTTTCTCTATAGAATGGGTGTGGTTATCTGCATTTAGGAAAAGAATGCTAGGCACACCTTGAGAAACATCCCAAATTGTGAAAGATGGACTGTCACATGAAGCAGATGCCAAGTATGTGGAAGTATGTCAAGGAAAGTTTCCTATTTGATACCGATCAGTAATGTTATTAATGTAAATACAAAAGCTGAACCAGCATTAACCTTTGCTGAATGCTAGTATGAAAACTTATCAAGGATATCTTCCATCAGGCTTCCAACAGAGTGCAGTAACTAGCTCAGTAGAAGAACCACGAAGAACATCCACTAATATCCACTGACAACCAGAACCTCTAGGAAAGGAACTGAAGGATGAAGAGGTGACTCCAGACTTCATGAATGGAACATTGCCAGGATACGATGCTGACCAGAGGCATATGCATCCCCTAAAAATACAATTGATTCAGTATTACAGTAAATTATGCAAGGTGTTGACAGGATATGGCAAGAGTGTAAACGTTAGGGTGTTCTATGAACCCACCTGCAGCCAACTGCAATCATCTTCCCACTGTTCGGCCTCCACTCAACAGCCTTGACATCCATTTGATGGTCACTTGTTAAGATGCATGGTTCTTTACTGTCTATATAAGAGAAGATCAGCCATTGTTATGGCTAGCAACTAATAGGACACTCGAAACAAATACAAGATAACCAATCAGGCAATTCTCACCTGAATCATCGAAGTCATGTACTGTAACCTGGTTCTTCCCTGATACAAATGCCAAACAATGCTTGTGTGGATTCCAGCTTACTTTCTGGGTGTCAAATTCTTGAAGCACATTTGGCTGGTGGACCACAATGATTAACTGTGAGTATGATTGCACACACAGAATGCCATTTTTCTTATGGACCTTCCCGCAGATAACTCAACTAATTCAACGACTAGAAAGCAAATGCAGAGTTTCATAGTGACTTTCGACAGGATAAATGCTTGAGGCATCAATTTTCAGAGAGTTGGGCAACGGAAAAACATTACAAAGTAGCGGCAGGAAGTTGAATGTAGAACAAATGGGGTGAAGTAACTCAAAGGCGATTATGAAACTCACATCTAAAGGAGGGAAGAGCATCTTTTTGAAGACCTCGTGCAAGGTGGACGCCAAACCAGCAGCCGGTGCGGTTTCAGGAGCAGGCTCGGCAGCAGGAGGCTGGCGGTTGGCGAGGAGCGCATCGGGCTGGAAAGGGATAGGACTGAAGACCATCCCCTGCAGAATTGGAATCCCTCGTCTTCCCAGGTAAGCACAGCGCGCTTGAGAGATGATGAACGGGAAATAAGGTTTGAGGGAGCCGACTGACGAGGACATTGCCGTAGGCGTCCTTGGCGCGGTCGTCGGACAAGGCACCCGCCACAACTGCGAGGGACCAAGGAAGATCGAATCGAATGAGGAAAAATAACTGCAAATACTAGCTGCTGCGGATCGAGAGATTGATTGGATGCCTACCGAGGTCGCGGTTAATCTCGCAGATGGTGGCGGCGCCAGGCGGAGGGAATCTCGGCATGGTCGAATCACTTTCCGGCTTCAAGCTCGGCTTGGGGTTCACCGCAGAGAAGGCGGCGGCGGAAGCGAAGCCAGTCAGTCGCCGGTGTGAGGAGAGCGGTGACAGTCTGCTTAAACCCTTCGTCGAGCAGGCCGCAAGAGGAAGGAGCCCATAGTAACGATGGACGGATGCCTGCCACGTGTTTAATCCAACGACGAAAAGGCTGTCAAAATTTCTAGTTTGCGGGTCGCGGGTCGCCTCAAGTCCAAGTCCGACGCCAGTTTGGTTGCGATTCCCTCTTCCGGCTTCCCGCCCGTTGATCACCATCTGCCCTTCGTCGTGATCCCGTCCTAAACAGCTGATGCATTCAAGCCTGCAGCCACCCACCGCACTCCTCCTCCGCATTGTCTTAGGCTCCGTTTGGAACAAGGGATTTTCAAAGGAATTTTGGAGGAAACCATTCCTCTGGAAAGGATATGCATCATAGTGTTTGGAATGAAGGAAACTAGCTTTCCTTTCCTCCGGAAAGGAATCGAACTAGGCCTATTTCACGGGAACGAAATCCTCCACTCCAACTCACAGGAAACTCTCACGAGCTCTCTCTCTCTCTTCTCCCTGCTGCTGTGTTCCCTCCCGCCATGGCCAAGAACTAGAGAAAAAATTGGCGCGAATCTAAAGATGACGATTCAGCAGCCAAGAAGCACATCTGCTGAACGAAATCCTCCTCCTCCTCCTATTCGCCCTCCTCCTTCGCCTTCCCCCTTCCACCAACAATGGATCTTGGTTGTCAATCTGGAGGGGATGAAGATATATCACAAGAAAAAGGTAACCTATTGAATTCGAAATCTGGATTATTTTTGTTTTAGATGCGTTTTTGGTGTTCTTGTTACATTCATTGGAATCCTTCATTATACATCTAGAATCCTTCATTATACATCCTATCCACATATGCATCCTGGTGTGTTTTAGGTTATCAGTCCACTTAGGTAGATAGCTGTAGAAATAAATTTTCTTTTTGGATTGGGGATTGCCCATTTTCCATTACTGGAAGCAACGGAGGTAGAAGACGCATCGGCTGAAGCCTAGTTGTAGCAATGTACAGTAAGACAATTACTTGCATCTAAAAATTCTTTTACAAATACACACCATTTGCTTTATATTATTCTAAACAAAAATTATATTTCTGGTTAGGTATGAAAAAGAATGGTGCAAGAGCTAACTGGAATCACCAAAGGATTGTCTATCTTATTGGGCTATTGAAAGCACATGATGTGCCCAGATTTCAGACAAACAATGCATGGAGCAAGGAGGCATGGAAGGATATCACAACTCAGTTCAATCAAAAATTTTCAACGTTGTTCAGCGTGGCTCAAGTAAAGCAGAAGGAGCATGACATGAAAAAAGAGTATCGAGTTGTAAAAGATTTATCTGGAGAAAGTGGTTTTGGTTGGGATTCTAATAGAAATATGGTAACAGCACCAGATTCAGTTTGGCAATCACTCGAGGCACGTAGAAACAAAGAAGCCCTTCTTCGATGGCGAGACAAGTCCTTTCCGTACTATGATGATCTGTTTGCTTTGTACGATGGTAGGTTACATATTATTGTTTTGATTAGTTCTATGTGGCTGTACACATTGTTGAACCTGTAAATATAATTGTTCTTCTAATTTACGCAGGGCGATATGCTGAAGGAAGAAGCTGTCGTGGGATGGATCATTATGCAAATAAGGCCAAGCAACCTGTAGAAGTTTCAGGGTCATATTCACCACCATTTAATGTCCCTGATTTGCAGTTGCACTCATCTGCACCTACTGTACCTACTGCTCGTTGTGCATCATCCTTGAATTTTGAAACTGAAGAAGGGGGCAGTAGGGATGAAACCAATTGGTTTGGCACTGATGAATTCAGTCAATTCTCAAATCAAGTAAATGACTCTACATTTCTTGAGTCATTAGAAGGAGCACAATTTTCACAGGATCAACCAAGAGCTGTGCCGATACAATTTCCAAAAGCACCACAAAGGAATACCAGGCCATCTAGTTCAACTCCACAAGTGCTAGATAAAAGGCAACAGAAAAAGCAAAAAACCAGCACCACTACTTCAACCCTTGATTTTCAGGAGAAATATTTGAAGCTAAAGCAAGAGGAGATTGATCGATTTGCAGCTATTGAAGAGAAAAAGTTGGAGGATCCCTACAGCATCAATAATTGTGTCAAAACAATTGAGGGGATGGGTGAACTACTTCAGATAGAAGAAATGATCAAGGCAGCAGACATCTTCAAAGACAATCCACGAAACAGAGAAGTATTCCTATCATTTAGTAGTGTTGAAATACGATTGGCATGGTTACGTCAACAACTTTAGCTTACATGACAAAGTTTAGACTAGCTTTTGTGATACATGTGCCAGCACACTAGATGTTTATTTTGTGACCCGTGTGCAGGCAGTCATGGTAGTACTAATATCTATCGTTGACCTCTTCGTCTTGTAATATAATCTTCCCACATCCTCTTAGCTATGTCATCTCGCATCTCATTTCCTGCTTGCCGCACATTATTAAATATTGACACATCACTGTTGTATTGGTCATCTCCTTGTGGCACATCCCTCATGTTGTGTTGATTGATATCTGTAGTAGCTTCTTCGGGCAATAACATGTCTCCATTGTGTAGCCGTATAAAATTATGAGTTACACAACAAGCTACAACAATATCAACTTGTGTATTGATGTCATATAATGTAGCCGCTTTCAGTATGGGATACCTATTTTTTAGTACACCAATGATTCTCTCTACATGATTTCGTAGCTGAGCATGTCGAAGGTTAAACAATTCCTTGTAATTCTGTGGTTTTTGCGCTGCTCTTCCTTGTTCTTGTAAGTGATATCTTGTTCCACGATATGGAGCAATAAATTCCGGTGTGTTAGCATAACCTGCATCTACAAGATAAAATTTACCAGCTGGCACATTAAATCCATGGTTTAGTGTATCTTGGAGAACTCTTGCATCAGAAGCAGACCCCTCCCATCCAGCATGGACATGCACAAACTTTAGATCAAAGTCACATGCGACCATGACATTTTGTGAGAGACCTTGTTTTCTGTTCCGATATGGTTCTTGTTGTCCAAATGGAATAGTCATAGGGATATGAGTACCATCAATAACACCAATGCAATTCTGCACGCATTGTTTTTTTACATAATTAGTATCAAAAGAGTAATTATTGTCATAGAAAACTAAAAGGCGAATTATTACCTGGAAGTATGGAGAAAATTTTGGTTGTCTTAAAATGCTATGTGGGTGTAAAGAAGGTGGCTGTATGTAGTTGCATGTCAATTGTGTTAGAGCATTGAGAACAGCTCCAAAGTGACGACTGATTGTTTCTCCACTATGCTGAAATGTATGTTGCAACGTTCGATTGCTTGCATTCTTTGACACAGCATATAGAAATATACCTAGCTGCTCTTCAACAGATACGTACCTTGAATCAACAAGAAGGTTGCTTTCACGCAACCTTCGGGCTAGAGCTAGAAAAATATCTTTCTCCATGTGAAATCTTGTTTGACACACGACTTCATGGCCAGTAAGAGTTTCATGCATGTATGTGGCACCATTCCTACAGGAAGTGTGTATTGGCTGCTTTTCTGATGCTTGAGAAGAGCTACCTTCCTGTAATGTAGGCTGTATGCAAAAAATGAATTCCTCATCATTTTTTGATCTGCGCTGGTAGTTTGGATCCATATGAAGAAATGATATTTGGTATATACTACGGAATGGACAAGAGAGGCAAATGTCGATGTTTTCAGAATGAATATGTGCTGTTGTATGTATATTTTGTGGACAACTGAATGGCTCTTGTGTTGTTGCATGTGGAGGGAAGCTTTGTGCATGTTATTTGTGACTTATATTGGAACAAGAAGGCTATGTACCAGCTGGTAGTGCAACGGTCAAGTGGCCGGCCTTTGTGGTCATGTGTGCAACGGTCAAATGGCCGGCCTTTGTGGTCATGTGTGCAACGGTCAAGTGGCCGGCCTTTGTGCAACGACTAGTGCCATGGAAATAAAAATTTAAAAATTCTAATACTTTCCTGTATTCCAAACACCAAGAGTTCTCATTTCCTCTGTTTTTGATTCCTGCGGTTTTCTCACTATCTTTATTCCTGTGTTTTCCTCATTCCTGTATTTTTTCCTATTCCTGTGTTTTCTATTCCTGTATTCCAAACGGAGCCTTAGTGTGTGAGGTTCGCTTTACCCATGCTCAGGTTCCGCACATGACGTGTTCGACGAAATGCCTAGCAAGGCAATTCGAGGTTCCTCCGTAATTTCTTGCCTCCAGTGCTGCTGCTCTTCCCTGTCTTCCTCATACTTCTCACTCACCGCGAACCTAGGACCGGAATGCACAAGTAATTTATTAACTTTTCTGGTTTCATTTTCTCACTCACTCACTTGTCTGCTCTTGGTATTCTCTGATGCTCCACTGCGTGATGTCATGCTTTGCAGTAAATATCATCCTTAAAATACCCAAAAATATCGTTCCCTTTGCGCTCTTCCCAATTTTTATTTCATTTGGATGTCGTGGAAACTGACGATGCATTGAATCCCCTTCTTTGCAGCTTCAACATAATGCAGTTACCAAAGAGATGCAGCTTGTGTCCTTAATGCTGTTTCACATCTTCCTGTGATTGGATTTTTGTTCGAGAAAAATAAAAAAGATGGCATCTGCCATATTTAGTCCCAGAAGCCTGCATGCAGGCTTTTTGTGTCTGCACATCTTGACTGAGGAATTTCAGTATGGTCCTTTTAACTTCTGTGTGCAACGGAGGTGGAAAAAACCAGTATATTCAGTAAGAACCCGTCTGGAGGGCAGATCAAGGGATCATTGACTGGACAAGCTTATGATTCAGTTGAGGATATTGAGGCTGGCTTTGGCTTTACATGAGTTGATATCTCAGCAGAGGAATGGATATGCATCTCTGCAGCTTCTTTCAAAATGCAGACATGAGATTAGGTTGAATATCGAAATTGGTGCTTTCCTCAAGAAATATGCTCTCGTTTTTGAGGTTTACATACATCCTGTCAAGCAAAACGCTTGCTGCAAGGTCACGCATGAGATGGCAGATTTGATTGCCGAAGCAGATGCTGTGATCAAGGATAATGAGAATGACACTGTTCAGAGCTTGAAGAAACTTCTCATGCCTGCATTATGGCTCGTTAGAATTGAACTTGGGCTGCCCGATGATTACAGGTCTTTTATACTTCCAAAGTGTCAGCATTATTTGTCTCTGGAATCCCCTAATACTCTTGCACTTGTGTCTTGGGATGAAGAATTAGCTGTAGCTAAGATTGAAGAATGGAGGGTCAAGGACTACACAGAGAAATGGCTGTCTGGATCAGAGACAGAGTATGCTTTTCCAATAAATTTCTCAACACAATTCAGAAGGCCAAATATGACTTCTAGCACAAATGCTTAATGGAGATCATCACAGATCGCATTAACAACCTGGGACATTTGGAGGTAGAAAAATGGAAAAATCTCCAGAACTACAGCACCTTCTTTTCAGTCTTGGAAGCAAGCTTTCATCTCAATTGTACAGCTACAACTTCATAGGTTAAGCCCAGAAGATAGAGCTATACTCTGGCTAAGGACCTGTTTGGCATGGCTCCACTCCACAACAGAGTTGCTCTGCTCCAAAACTCCAAGGTGGAGCTGCTCTGCTGTGGAGTTGGAGCTGTTTTTCAAGGTGTTTGGCAACGAGGGTGTGTCCAGCTCTAGAAAGGTTGGTTTGGAGGGTAAAAAGACATTGTTGCCCATGAATGGTCTGAGTTAATTGTTGATGATAATTTAAATATTATTTGCGTATAATATTCAAAGTAATTATTTCTTTTGGACTTGCGTATTCAATAACATTAACTCAATGATATCAAAATTCTTAATAAATATTTCACCAATTCCAGAAAAGAGATAGTGATGTGGCTATAGTATCACGAAAAGTGTCCATAGTGTGAAAACTTGCTTCGGATGTTGATTCATCAGACGCACTTGGCGGCACAGCATACTTGTTTCGGATGTTGACTCATCAATTTCCGGCATCTAATGTACATACAATTTTCGTTAGAGACGCAAATACAAAAAGATTACTACACATGCCAAAGTATATGCCTCTGTACATTGGGTTCGGGTAATCTAATTTCTTAATGCAGTTAGTTTCTAAAACAAAAAAATTTATAGCTACTAGCAGATTATTAGCAACGACTACAATGTTCTAGTCCAATCAATTCGACCAGTTGTACTTGTACGTGTCATCTTTCACATGCAGCACGAGAGCAGATCAAGATGCATGCGATCGATCGTGTGCTTTATATTGCATCCATTTGAATTAAAAATTGGAAAAAAAAAACAGTACCATGGGAGGCATTGCCGACCACGGACTGGAGCACGCGATCAGGCGAAGGGAGGAACAGGGCCGGACTGACGTGCGGGCGCAACTCCTGTGCCGCGCGCTGGACCACGCGCAGGATTCCACGGCAGGCAGGCGCTGGACCACAGACTGGCGTCTGCTGGACCGGGGCGGGCGATGGAGCAGGACCGCTGGATGCGGGCGCTGGATCCTGGACTGGAGGCCGCTGGATCGTGGACTGGAGGCCGCTGGTTCGGGAAGGGGCGCCGGACCGGGGGCGGGCACAGGAGTCAGGACGGGCCGTCGACGACAAGCGCAGGAGCAGGCGATCGGGAGGGCGCGCGATCAGGCGGCGGGCACCAAGCGACGCGAGGGCTCGTGGAGATGCGGATACGGGAGGAGCCTTCGTGCGGAAGAAGGAAAAAGAAAAGAAAAGGATTCGATTTGTTGTGTAATCAATGGTAAAGGTGGGTAATTTTACCCTAACTCTATGAGGATATACAACTCCATATTCCCTGAGCTGAAAAGAGTACTCCACCAAAATGAACTACAGCTCCACCAACTCCACGTGGAGTTGCTGCTCTTGGAGTTTTAGAGTTCGGGTGTTTGGCTGGCTCCAGGCAGCTCTTTCTTGGAGTTTTGGAGTGGAGCCATGCCAAACAGGTCCTAAATAGCCTTTCTTGGACAGACAGCTCCTTCAGCCCTTTTTCTTCTCTGAAATTATAGCTTCAAGTTCTTTTCATGTTTCCTTTTTTTGCATGGAAAGGCCTTGTACAGCTCTTGGTGGTTTCTTTTTGTTCTTATATTCTGCAGTAGGCTTCCCCTACTGTATATTCCGTCAAAAAGATACTACTATGTATTACAATCTGGAATTTGAAACTGAATCATATGGAAAGAACCATGCGGAGTTCCCTGTATGTGACTTAAAAAATAGGTTTATTTTGCGAATTACTTAAAATAGGTTTGAATATGGAAATTTTATGGCCCGGTTTGGTTTACCACGCGGTTACTGGACGGTTTTTGAAACCATGGTTATGGGCAGACCCCTTTGATTCAAGGTCGAATACCCAAATTCTTGAAATAAGAAACATCCATGGCATAAATAAAGTGAGAATCTATGTATTTTTCTTTTGCCAAAGCATGAATCAAGTGATATATTTACAACATGGTTCAGAAAGGTGGCTCTGCCCGTCAAAATTAGTTCATTTATTACTTAACCTTGAATGTCGTGGTTCGGTTTCTAGGTCCGCCACCGGGCCGAGTCCAACTGTCACCTACTTGATGAGCTGAGCTCCTCTACAAAAGGGGCAGAGCTTCCATCCTGAGTTATAGACCTTCACGAGTCTAACCGCTGCAGCCTGCTCAAGCAACCTCTCGTTGTATCATCGCCAAGAAGCAGATGTCAAGGCAGCTTGATGGCCGAACCAACGGGCGTCACCTCCTCCCAGCCCGGCTCTCGGGATCAAGATGATGAGGGTCGGAGGTATTTATGTGCACCGATTTACTTTTATGGGGAATCTGGGTTCTTCACATTGAAAGATCACGACTATTAGAAATTTAGAGTCGAAAGATTTTAGACTTCAGTCTTTAGTACCAATGGAAGTTTCTCCGTTAAGAAATTTACCAATCAACCGGCCAATCTCGCTACCTACACGAGCTTGGGTGGCACAAGGCAACCTCCGATGCTTGGATGCGGTGCCGGACGCCGCTTGGGAGCGGTGAATCCGGCGGAATGCGAGGGGATCGCGGGGAGGATTGGGAGCTTGGAATTGACCCAATGTATGTGAGGGGAGGGGTTTGGATTCTTGATTGCGCTTGGGTACGAGAGGAGGAAGAGGGCTTTCTTGGCATCCGCCAAATCTTTCATGTGTGGAGGCTGGAGAAGCGAGGACTGAATTCGGGTAACACGGTCCTCCTTATACTAATAAATATTTCATGGCGTAGAAATTTCCGTCGGTATTCTAAAGTATACTAGAATTTTCTTATGGTAAACTTCTAAAATTAACATCGAAATCATATCCTAATTTTCTCTTATACTTTTATGAAGACAAAAGTATGTGAGAGCTACTGAAAGTTTGGTCTCATGTTGGAAATATTTGCATGAAGGATTTCTTGGCATCATGATGATTTTGGTAATCCTCATCCTTAACATCGTTGGGGGTGCACTTGCCCTCCTTAATCTCCCATCTCTACTCGTTAGAACTCCGTTTTCACCAATTCTTCCGCCGTTCAACTCTTGAGTTCCGGCATATCCAAACCAAATCCCCGTAATCTAGATTGTGTCCTCCTAAACTCCGACCTACCCCCGATGGCTATTGGTATACACTAAACCTTCGATCTAAATGGAGTTTTAATTGGAGCTTGATTGTTTTCTTATTTATTATATTTTCGCATTAGCTTCACGTATTATAGAGGCGAAGAATCCGAAGGAGCCCCAAGCTAGAGACGATGCCCGACGGCCCAAGTGAAAGTGCATCTAGGCCCCTAATTATTGTTTTGAGTGATTGACGTCAATACAATTAAAATGGACTAATATTTCAGCAAGTATGCGAGTTAATGTCATTTGATGAATATGAGAGCAAGGCTTAAAAGGAAGTTAAAAAAAGCCAACATTTATGAATATCTTGGAAAAAGGAAAAGAAAATACTCAAGATGAAGACCAAATAGTTTTTTCTTTTGATCTTGAGTATAGAAACACCGTACTATCAAGAGGAATACACAAGAATAAGTATCGAAGAAACCAAGTGTAAATCCCATCTCAAAATCCAAAAATATCAACTCATATTCGAGCCATCGGACAATGTCCTAAACCCATCGGATTTTTCCATCGGATCACGGAACCGTGCAACCTAGAAAAATCAACAAGTCTTGATCCATCGGGCAATGTCCGAAGATGGCCGGACAATATCTGGTACCGGAAAATCCGAAAGTATCGGACAATCTTCTGAAATTTCCTAAGTCCGGACCTTCCATTGGACAAAGTCCGGTACGCATCGGACAATGTCCGAAGCTACCAATACTTAGTCAATATTCGGAACCCGCCGGATTTTTCTATCGGACTACAGAACTCTGCGCACCATTCCCGGACAATTTCCGGTACTTCACGCATCGGACAAAATCCGGGTCTCACCGGATTATTTCATCGGACCACGAGCCTTCGCCACTCCTACCGGACAATGTCCAGCCCCGTCGGACATTGTCCGACGTGGATCGAGCCAACGACTCTTTTTGTTGCCCCGGCTATAAAAGGAGGTCCCTTCCTCCTTTAGCCGGTCGACAACCCCCCACTTCGAAAAACACTCTCAAACTCACTCAAGCACTCCTCCTCACTCTCTTTGATACCCCACTCCAATCCTTGGTGAATTTGTGAGGAGATTCGGAAGGATTGAAAGAGCTTCATCTCCATTCCTCAAGTACTTGGTTCATCCGCGACATCGACGCTTGTTGTGTTTGTTACTCTTGGGGATTCATCCCCTAGATGGTTAGGCGTCACCCGACGAGCTCCTAAGCTTGTGGTTGAGACTCGGGTCGTTTGTATTGCCCTCCCTTCGTGGAGATTGATTAGTGGATTTCAAGCCGGCCTTTGTGGCGGTTTGGAGAGGTATAGGGTTGAGAGCAACCCGGTCCTTGGTGGACTCCTCAACGGAGACGTAGGCTCTTAGGTGGAGCTAAACTTCGATAAAAAATCGTGTGTCTCCTTTGTCTCCCTTTCGTTTCTTGCTTTTTGGGTGCTCTAGCTCTAGGTCATTCTTGCTTAAATTCGTAGATTAACTTGTGTAGGAGGCTTGCTTGCTTGTCCCCTTGTTGCCTTAGCTTTCTAGTGTTTCTAGCTGCTTGCTCCTTGTTTAACTCCCGTGGATTTGTCCATCTCGACGATCGATCTGTTTTCCGCACGAGGCCGTCGGACATTATCCTATAGGTGTCGGATTTTTTACATCGGACAATATCCTACACCTATCGGATATTGTTATCGGACTTTTTCGCCCTGTGTTACTAATTCGTCAAATTAAGTGTTTTTCTAGGATTATCGCCTATTCAACCCCCCTCCCTCTAGGCGACTTTCTATTGGTATCGGAGCGGGTATCTTCGTTGAAGCCTCATCGTTTGAAGATCAAAGATGACGAATCACAAGGAAGACACAAATCCAACCACGAGTGGTGAAGTACCACCGAAAGCAACCACCGGAGTGGTTGGTGATGACACAAAAGATGAAGCAACACGCACGGCAATGAATGACAAGAAAAATGAAAGTGGGGAAGATGTTGTGAAGGATGGAGGTGTACTCAATGCGTTGCTAGTGCTTTACAACAACATGCCCTACACCTATGGTGATCCTAAGGATGAGCACGTTGGACCGGGCTCCGGAAGACTCCCTACTTCGATGGTCAAGTCTTTGATCATTAGAAAACAAAGATGTTGCTATACTTGAGATCCATGCATCAAAATGTGAGATAAGTCACTCAAAATGGTTTGTCAAGAAGAGAAAGCATTCTAGCCTCGAGCCCTATCACTACAGGAAACAACTATATGCCGTGTGCTCCTAGCACACGGCACAAGCCATAATACACACGGCACAAACCGTGTCGTATGTTATACACGGCACATCGCCCACGGCATATTTTTAGACGGCACGATAATTATGCCGTGTGTAATTTATGTAATCGTGCCGTGTGCCTAAGTCTAGCACACGGCATCTGTTGCAATTTGTGTCGTGTGCCAAGCAAAGTCTAGCACACGTCGGTAGAACCAGGTGAGACGCGGGAGGAGGGAGAAGCGAATGATTGGGGGCGAGTCGTCGGAGGAGGAAGAGCACCCGTGAACATGCTTGGGCCCACGCGCTATCCGGATCCGTAGGAAATATACGCGACATACGGTGTGCCGATAATCTCTAGCGGGGGAATACGACCGAGTATATCCGACCAACCACGAGCTCCCCCCGACCGCGCCAATCCCAAAAACAGGATCCGACGGTTGCATGCAACATTGCACATGAAA
The DNA here is from genome assembly GCA_031894775.1 of Chloris gayana. NCBI lineage: Eukaryota > Viridiplantae > Streptophyta > Magnoliopsida > Poales > Poaceae > Chloris > Chloris gayana. The sequence goes on from JAUNZO010003505.1 coordinate 102,158, forward strand.
TGCAAGGGAGAAATTCCGCTTTCATGACGAAGCGGCTTGTCCACTGCAACCACCTTAGCAATGCCCAGCTGATAGGACATCAAGGTTGGAGGATCACGGCCATACACAACGCGGAATGGAGTTGTCTGCAGTGCTTGATCGGAATGAGGTGTTATAACAATACTCTGCCCATGCCAGCCAACGAAGCCAACTGCGCGGCCAATCCCTGCCAAGCAACGAAGATAGACACCCAGAATTCTATTGGTGACCTCGGACTAGCCGTCGGTCCGTGGCTAGAAAATAGAACTCGATCAAAGCCTAGTGCCTATCAAGTTGAATAATTCGCGCCACGAGTGCTGGTGAAGACCGGATCCCGATTATCGACAATGGAACATGGCAGGCCGTGCAACTTAACAATATTGTCAAAAGAAAGCCTGCACCACAGAATTTTTATTTTAAAATAATCATTATTAATCTAAAATTTTAAAAATAAACCGTCCTAAACTAAATTTTTAAGATCTAGACGTTTTTGTCACGCCATATTGCATGGCGTGATTCTGAATAAATCACGCCATATGAAATGGCGTGATTATGTCCACGTCGGCATCGACCGCCACGTCGGAACGGGCGTCTCACGCCAATCTGTATGGCGCGATTGGACTATCAATCACGCCAAACCATCCGGCGTGATACGGACTTAGGTAATTTTGATATGACGCGGACGAAACCGAAGCACAGCTGAATCACGTCATATGATTTAGCGTGATTGATAAGGGAATCACGCCAATTCATATGGCGTGATTCACCTTCTCTCTCTTAAGTGTCACTTTCGAGTGACATCATCAAGTCATATTTTTTTTAAAAAGCCGTAGACAATACATATGATGTCCGTTTTGAATTCCATTTTCACCATTGTGTTCTACGCGACGAGACAAACAAAACTAGATCCCACTTGCATATGTTTCGAATATTTTTTTTCAGACCCTAAATTATTAGTACACATATTTTTAAATTTAAGTTGTAAATATTTTTTAAAAAAACATATGCAAATGAGATCTAGTTTTGTTCGTCTCGTCACGTAGAACACAATGGTGAAAACGGAATTCAAAACGGACATCATATGTACTTGTCTACGACTTTTTAAAAAAATATGACTTGATGATGTCAACCGACATCACTGAAAGTGACACTTAAGAGAGAATGGTGAATCACGCCATATGAATTGGCGTGATTCCTTATCAATCACGCCAAATCATATGGCGTGATTCAGCTGTGCTTCGGTTCCGTCCGCGTCGTGTGAAAATTACCTAAGTCCCTATCACGCCGGATGGTTTGGCGTGATTGATAGTCCAATCGCGCCATACAGATTGGCGTGATTCGAGTCAACTTCGATCTACGCCCGTTTTGACGTGGCGGTCGACGCTGACGTGGACATAATCACGCCATTTTATATGGCGTGATTTATTCGTAAATCACGCCATACAATATGGCGTGACAAAAACGTCTAGATCTTGAAAATTTAGTTTGAGACGGTTTATTTTTAAAATTTTAGATTAATAATGATTATTTTAAAATAAAAATTATGCACCACACTGAGGGCTGTATACGGGTGACCCAGGGCTATGAAATGCGCCATTTTTGAGAACCACTACGGTGAACTATGCATCCAGACCAAAACGACGTGTTAAGACTGTTACCAATCTAGGATTCTGTTATGTTTTGTTGAACAACACCTGTTGGATATTGCAATTTTCCTGATTGGGTCAACTCTCCCACCTAGCTGTGGCTGGGGAAAGCATAAGACGACATCCTCTTATAGATGAGCTGATGATGAAGAGGAAAGAACGCACGCACTGCGATTTAGGATCTTTAGATTTGGTAAAATCAACTGCACCCTGTCGGTCGGCCAGTCCAGTCTAGATGATGACGTGGTGACAACTGATAAGAGATGACACGTGCCAGTGAACCATCAACAAATGAGCTGATCTTGCGATTCACAAGTCCGGACTGTGATGCCTCAAAGCCGTAGTTTACCATTTCTTACCAAAAAAAAGGAAAAAAAGGCGGAAATAGCTTACATACCCGAGTTGACTGAATAATCGTGACGAAAAAAAAAACTTAAATTCATCACTCCCTCCCCTCACGTCAAGCTTAGTCCAGGAATCTAGGCCACTGACCTGCTATACAAATAACTTTGACTCTATAATATATGAAGTATATTGAACATTTGTTGCTCCAAGTGTATTAGGTGTTTACATGCTTCAACTCATACGTAACATCAAAAGATTCTTTAAAAGTATGATGCTTGTAACTTTTCATTTCAGACCTGCAACTTGTATGTCTCTCTTTTTCATTAATAAATATACTTGTTGCATCTCAAATTTCTGTATAATAGTTGAAGTAAAATACAATGTCCATTCATTTTTTTGATAAAACTTTTAGCGCAATCTTGATGGTGCACCCCACCAGCATTGGGAGCACTACATATGCTCTCCACGACACAAAACAAATACCATAGGACTAAATATAGATTAAAAAGTTAAGGTTACATGCTGGGCACAAAACAACCACCATAGGACCAAATATTGATTAAAAAGTTAAGGTTACACTACAATTCACCCAAACATCATCACAAATAGAAACAAGGACACCTCTCAGGAGCATTACTTGGAACATAAACAATATTGTTCAGAGTCAAATCATAGTACATCATAATATGTACCTTCTCAGCAGCCAAAGCCGCAATCATCATCACTGCCAGAATCAGTTTCATCTATGAAAGGCCAACACATATCAGCATTCCCTTCTTCGTAACCACCTCCAATAGGATGTTTCAGGTCACACTTCATATTCTCGCATCCATAGCACCGACCTTATGCAACAATAAAAAAGAAACCAAAGTTTTAAGTACAACATTGTAAATTGATTATGCAAAAAAGACTAGAGATGTAAGAGCACTATATGGAGTAATTATAGCAACTTTCGCAGAGCCCACTCAGTGGTTTTGGGTAACATAGTTGTAGGTTGACCTAAGATTTCAAATATAACCAACATCCCTTTAGCATTTACTTTGAGCAATTATCAATGAAATTAGAGCATACCATCATCAGCATCCTCCTCCAGCAAGCAGCAGAAATATGACTTGAGACCAAACAATTGCTTTACTTCAGCAAAATAAAGTTTCGAAGACCAAATATCAGAACTTCCAAGTTTTGCCTCAATAGTAAAGTTGTAGTGATGAAAAATCTTGTCATAAGCCTCAATGTTCAAGCATTGTTTGCGAAGCTCACCAAATTTGTGTTCAATGCCCTAAAAGCCCAGAAGGAAATAAGTATATACACAATCTCAATTGAATCACATAAAAAAGGGAGTACACAAATGAGGAGGATTGACAAACCTCAAAGTGTTTTCTTTCTGCAGATTCAGTGAAAGCAAGGAAGCATTCCTCACTCATCCATTTGATTCCATTCTCAAGTGTTTCTTTGTTTGAATGTCTCTTTACACTCATATGGGAGTCCTCCTCATCCTCTTCAAGATCAGATGATTCATCTTCCGCATCATAATGCACAGCTGGTTGATCCAGATCAAATTGCGACAAAATATCATTGTGTCCCCCCTTTTTCAATCTACAGAACCCATTTTAATCTGATTAGAAAGGAATATCTTTGAAAGATGAAGTGCCAAGTACCCCAGCTATTAAGGACTATGGTAAACGTTGCAATTGGAAAGCACATTAACTACAATCACTCAAATCAATCATCATATAATTTCCTACTAAGATTTCAAGTTCAAAGATGACAAAATAAAAGCATGAAGAAATACTTACATGTCCACGATCCAATCTAAAATAGCATCCTCAACATCCGAGCCACTGTCATCCACCACTGACCTCCACTGAGATCCACTGGCACCCGTGTCGGCACTACAAAAACATGCAACTTGCACCATAAGTTAACTAATATCCTGACATAGTAATGTTACATAGGCCCATACCGACCATCTCAAATTGAGTATATAAAATAAAAGAAAGAGTTAATTTCACAAACCCACCAATACTTTGGCTTTATAGTCGCAAACCCACCAATTTCACAAACCCGCCAATACTTTGGGGGTGTAGTTTCACAAAACCACCATACTTTTAAATTGATGTGCAGTCAAGACCGGTTGCTCTCTAGAGGAGCTCCAGCTGGCAGTGCACAACCATGGCAATGAGGAGCTCAATTGGTACCATGGAAGGGCAAGCAGCAGTTGAGAGGGTAGAAGAATTCTGCAGCAGAGGTTATTGGTGGCAGCTGGATGGATTTGACAAAGAGGATCTCAATTAGCACTTAAGATGCAGATACCAGCTATGAAGTTGTCGATTCAAGTCGGGAATAAAGGTATATCTACACCGCTAGCTGTGATTTTGGAGGAACATGTGTCAACTTGGGCTGGCTCCTGCGCTGATCTAACTACCAAAAGCTCCATTCAGGACTGACATGTTGGGGTCTGGACATGGGACAACAGTCAGGGGGCGAGTTTGCGCCATAGGAGGATGACCATCCAGGAGAGCAAAATAATCAGAGGAAAGATAGAGAATAGCACAAGGGAGGAGAGTCGTGAATGTGCAAGTCTGAAGTTGGCTTCCACTTGTCTTAGCTTCTGGAAACAGAGCAAACTGGTTGCCTAGTGCAGGATGCGCTTCCATACGGGAGCCCTTGAATTTCCATAGAAATGGCAAAGGAGAAGCTTCTGGAAAAAGAGCAAGGCAGTTGCCAATTTGCAGGATGTGCTTTCATATGGGAGCCCTTGCATTTCCATAGAAATGACAAAGGAGAAAAGTAAAAGACTAAGAAATTAATAGTCAGCATATCAAAATAATATGGGAGTTAATTAGCGTGAAAATATATAGACTGGCACGACAGGCCATTGCCAAACTGGTATGTGACTGATTCTGCTGCTTTGGTAGAAGCTTATGGAACATGACAAGACATTTTCAACAGGTCTCCTAGCCTGTTATTTTCGCTTTGAGGGGAATTTAGATCTCTATTTTCTACTACTCCCTCTGTATTTTTTTTTTTGACATCCGGACAGCAGTGCTAAGCCAACTATGATCTGCAAAAACTGTCTGGATGTCAACGATTCAAAGTGGAGGTAGTAAATTACAATTGTGGAATCCTAACATTATAATACCATGAAGGTATTCTCGAGACTAATCAAAGCAAAGCACATCATTGCCTTCAGACAAAAAAAAGCACATAATCTCCATGCTTCCAAAGGAAACATTTTAGAAGTAATCAAAATATAGGATGTATGATCCAAAGCATCATGCAATTTTGACTGGAAGGTGTAATACAAGAAACTAACGACTGTAAGGTTGGAACAGACGGGGGACATACTATGGAATAAAAGGTCCTTACAAATATTAAGCCATAAATGTAAGCACCCAGACAATAATAGGTTTAATTACAGAGGCCAGTTCAAGGAATAATAAGCAACAGATAATTATTACTTAGGGCCCCTTTGGCATGACTCCTCTAAAACAGCTCCTCCACTAAAACAGCTCCTCTAGAAAACGGCTCCTTTATCAAAACGAATTCTCTACCAAAACGGATTCTTGGGGTGTTTGGCAAAACAGATTCTCAAGCCTTTGAGAACCAAAATAGATTCTAGAAATGATTGAGGAGCTGTAGGAGCTATGTTTTTGAAGCTTTTGGCTCCTAGTTCATTTTGGAGAAGTGCTTCTTAATTCTAGGAGCAGAATCCGTTTTGAATGAAAGTGTTTGGACAGATTCTTGAGCTAGGAGCAGAATCCGATCCAAGAGCTGCTCTAGGAGCCCTGCCAAACAGGCCCTTATTAGTTTCAGATTGGCTGCAAGGCCTGTAGTCCCTTCTCTCAACTATTGTTTCTTTGCCAGGGTAAGTTTCCCATTTCTTAGTTTGTAATAGGTTTTTTACCCTTCTTACTAATATATATCTACCACAGTAGGGAATATTCTGGTAAACAAAAATAGTACTTATTAGATCAGATCAAAGGGCTTGAAGTTTGCAGTTAAGTTGAGGATGTTAAATATCTACACTGCTAGAAGAAATTTCAAGGTAGAGGTAACATACATGGATGAATCTTTCAACTTATTTGGCATCTGAATTTTTGAAGAAATACTCTCTGCAGCAACAGGATGTGCCACCACTTCAGTCACATTTCCAGAGGAACAAATATTAACCTCATTCACCTCCAAGTCCAACTTCTCAAACCTGCTCCATTTTCATGAGATTATTCGGAATAATATACTTACAGCTGACAGTAATAACAGCACATCATTTAAAGAAAATCTGCTTAAGATAGCATACTATATGATATAAACCTTACAAAAAAAAGAAGATATTTAATAGCATACTCTAGTGTACAAGTCAGTAGGGGAGGCCCGCCCTACCTATTTTTATAGTTTTCTAAAGGAATATGTACAAGTTACATGGTCATAGGCCGAAACAAAGACCATACCAAATGCATAAAAAACTACAGAATGCTAATGGGGTTTGTGATTTGAGGAATGAGTTAGTTCAATGCCATACTACCATCTCCTAATTATGCCTTGCTCCTTCCTATACTAGGTAGATCCTTTAAGGAGCAGGGTGGAGATAGACCAACCCATTCCATCAATAAGACCACAAACAGATAAGGTTTGGATTACGATTGTCTTGTCCCTTCATTGTTTCATTTCGCCGAACAAGAACCTCATAGTGATTTAACAATTGACAGAGCTCACTAGTGAAAAGAAATGGAAATGAACGCATGGAAGAAAAATACTTACAGCTCTGACATCCAATCTGATAATTCTTCTCCATGCATGCTGGAATCAGTCTTAGCCCTAAGCATATTACAAATGTCATAGATGTTAGAATAAGGCACCTGATGAAACTCCTGGGTTGTTTTTCCTAAGAGGTTCACCGATTTATTAACCAAGTGCTTCCCACCCCCCCCCAAAAAAAAAAAGTGAGCAACAACAAACCAAACTGAACGGGATAACACCTTGAGTTTTTTTAATACTAAATCTCATAATAGGACTATAAATTATGTAGTTACAGATAAAATAAAGCAAGATAAATTAGGCCACACTATAACACAATATTTATAAGCAACAAGTAAATATTGCATGTAGGCCAGATGAAAGGCATCATATACATTAGCAGATTATAAGGTACAGGATAGCATACGTGATCGAGCCTTCCTCCTTCGAGGGCCTGTGAACCTCTGAAGCCATACCGCACTCCAGCGGTGGATGTATGTCTACTTGGGCCACCTTACCAGTGGAACCAACAGCATCCTCCATCACCCATGAGTCAATCTCTTCAAGCCTAATCCATCGATTTCAGTGTGATTAGAACAAATATCACTAAAAGATGATCACTTTTAGCTTAGAACAAATGACAATAACTTCGGTTAACTACATTTGGTTTAAGTTTGTGTGACAGAGGATTGAAAGCTTCATAATATGAAAAGTTAACAATAGCTCAACAAAGAAGCAGAAAACGAGCATGAATTCAAATGGGGTGTTTCATTTTGGTAACTAACTAGTCTAGAATTGATTGGTCACTTGAAGTCACCCCATGGTTATGATGGGATGATAGCACTATTCATTTTATAATAATGTGCTTCAGCGAAATGAGAAGGAGAATTGGAGATAGGAAGACTGTTCCATTCCAAAAAAAGGAAGAAAAGGTTATGTAGTTAGTTTAGGGTGGTTCATCGGCCATCATGTTGATGAGACTAAACAAAAATCTGAGAATAATTTGTTCGTGCATCACTTGAATTCGGCAGATCACAGGTGTAAACCTTGAAGGCAAGATGAGCGTTATACACTTCATAAGTAGGAGAAGACTCCAAGTTAGAGATAACATACATGGTGGGAACTTTCTCCTCTGAGGGCATTTGCTCATGTGCTGATGACTGGGAGACAGGTTTCTCTCTCTTTTCCATAGCACGTTTTCTGGCTTCTTCTTTCGTCCTCCTAGATTCAACACAACGAAAATTTGAAGGGTTAATAACAACGCTTCCAGGAAAAAAAATAAGTAAAAAAATGCAACATGATTGGGAAAACAGTATGAAGCAAAAAGGATAGTTGGTGCTGTCTGGCCTGCATACTAAGCAAACTCGAAATGATTGGGGAAGAAAAAAAGCAGCTACCGCACCGATATGTTTCACGAGGTTTTTCATTCGCATCCGCCTGCGGAAATTTCCTGTGTTCCCAGAACTCTGGTGTAAACGGGCTGGCCTCATCCGCAAGAATTCTTCGCATCCACGCTTTCTCATCGTCGGCGTCCATGGCGGAATCAATCGACATCGCGCGCGCAATTACCGATGCCCGCCACGCGGATTTGAATTACTGTAGCAGCGCCTTCTTCCTCCCGACAGGTTTGGGTTGGAGGGGCCTGTCGTGGGTCACCGGAGCGGCCCCGAACCTAGAGGGAGGCCGCGTGGCGACGCGGAGATGGCTCCGGCAGCGCCGTGGGCGGAAGGAGGGACATGAGACGGAACGGCAGCCGGGGCGTCAGGCGGCGATGATTTAGCGGCGCAGCGGACCTGGGGGCTTCCCGCGGCCGGGGACGGAACAGGAGGGCGGGCGCGGGTGCGAGGACGGCGACAACGTCGGGAGGAAGAAGAGAAACAGTTCTACCGCGCGCGCGGTGTCGATGCGGTCCCGTCCATGGCGTGCGGGCGGCCGGCGACGACAGAAGCGGCTGGTTGGGCCTGGGGAGAGAGAGACTGACATCGTGGCCCCACAGGTAAGCGAGTGAAGTATGGAAGGGAAGAAGGGGCGCGACTGGTTTGTTGTTGGGCTGCTGGCCTCTGGGCGGCCCCGCCGCGGCCTTCTTCGTTGGGCCGAGCGCAGAAAATTTTGTGACGAAGGAGAGAGAAATGTTCAAGTTCAAAACAGAATTCTTGTTTCACGCCAACAAAATCAACTTCTTTGTTTTCGCAAAAAAAAATAATCTTTGCCATCTTTTGTATATCTCCATGTTAGTATGTGAACATCTGGTGATCTTTTTCATGTCTTTAAATGTGGCTTACACCAAACTTCCACTATTTTGTGCAACAATGGATTATTCATCTAAAATTTCGTCAAAAAAATGGATTTATCGAAAATAGAAATTTATGAAGGAAATATTTTAAAAAGGACCCAGAAGAACGACCAGAGGGTGTTTCATGAAGGGTACCTCTGTCGCCGCCGGCGAAAAGCTTTTTATCGGTGAAGTGCGCCCCGATTCGATCGAAGTATCGGAGGATTCGATCCGAATTGGACAGGAGATGCGGATCAGCAAAAGATGCCTGAATCGTAGGTACGATTTTCGTTGGTTGTAGTTTGTTTGATATACGATGCGGCAACTTGTGGATCGTCGGCTCAAGTACAATTAGCCCCGTCCACATTTTCTTCACATATATGGGGAGGCAGGTCTCGTCGATCTTGCCGGGCAACAGGACTCGGCAAGCCCATCCGAATCCGTCTGTAACTCTAGTCTGGAGAAGATCCATCGGTCTGTTTCCTTCTCAGAGAAAAAGTATACCAAAACTTAATAATTTTCTGGAGGAAATATTGTTTCACAAAATAGGAGTTTACACACATCATGGACAACCGCAACAGATAAACACTTTTTGGGAAACCACAACAAATAAGCATGTGTTAAACGGTGTACATGGTTCTCTCTCAAATAGCGCTCGCATCATACAACCCTAATCATCCTGTAATGCTACCTACCACAAGAAATTCTTACATTTATATATAGAATTATAGATACAATGGCTAACTAATAAGTAGGAAAAAGAAGCTAGCCAGTCTAAGTTTCTACAAACCCCTGATACAACGTATGGTATTTCTTTTAGTACAGGTCTCAAATTATTGTGTGGTCACACTCTTTGCCAGATTCCTTGGTTGGTCGACATCGAATCCACGAAGAACAGTAAGATGGTATGCAAGCAGCTGAACGAAAACATAACAGCAGTGAATAGAATAATAAAACAAAATATGCGAAGGTGCAGAATGTCACTTCAGAATCTGGCACAACAATAACGAAATAAAGCTTGGACAAACCTGCAACGGAATTATGTTAATAACAGGCTGGAGACAATCTGCAACCTCTGGAACTTCAATAACTCTGCAAGATCCACTTGGACATACAGTAGACGCATCTCCCTTCGAGCACATCACTATAAGGCGCCCCTTGCGTGAAAGGAGCTGTTGGATTACTGATTGTTGTTTACTGCAACATGAGAACTCGTTAAGCTCAGCCTAGTTAGCATTGAAAAAGAAAAATAGGTGACCTGGGGCCTTTCCAAAATGCTTGATCACCTGAAGCATGCATCACGTGTTGCAATCACAATGATGGGAAGATTTTCATCCACTAGTGCTAGTGGCCCATGCTTCATCTCACCAGCAAGCATACCTTCACTGTGCATTAGTGCAACCTCCTTTACTTTGAGAGCACCCTCTAGTGCGGTGGCATAATTGTAACCTCTTCCAAACACAAGGAGTGACTCTGAATCGATAAGAGAAGAGGCAAGTTCCTTCATTTCAACATCAAGTTTGAGAACTTCACTGACATTTTCTGCAATGTGGAAGGTGCATGTTAGAAATGTCAGTTGACAAAAAAACATCTTTGACTACATTATACATTTCTAATCTGATGCAGCGTACTTGGTAGACTAGAAAGACCACTGATGATAGCATCCCTTCTAGCTTGAGTGGATATTTGATCAGATCCAATAGCTAATGCCATCATCGACATGACTACTATTTGGCTGGTGTAAGCCTGCAAGATTGAGAGGTCTTTGTCAAAAAAAGAAGAAAAGAAGAAGATTGCAGAGGTACGTATCATTAACATGAGTAATAAGATGACAAAGAAAAAAGCAAGATGACACAATATGAAGATGTATATAGACCAACCTTCGTACTGGCAACACCAATCTCACAACCAGCATTGATATGAACTCCACAATGTGTTCTCCTTGACAGTGAGCTTCCAACAGTATTTGTCACACCAACACAAAGCGCTCCATTTTCTAGAGCATAATCAAGAGCAAGGAGGGTATCTGCGGTCTCCCCGGACTGACTAACAAAAACAACAGTGTCTTCTCTATATATTGGACCTTGTCTGTCCAGCAAGTCACTTGCAACCTCCATTGTAACAGGAATACCTGTCATTAAGAGACTTGCATTATATATCAGTATTAGGTAAACAAGTACTAGTATTCATTAATTTGAATATTTGATGATGCCTTGGATTCCCACAGCAGAACAACAAATGCACTATTTTATTTCACTTACCAGTCAGCTCTTCCACAAAAGGTCTTGCAGCCAAGGCAGCATTGTAACTTGTACCACAGCCAATAAAAATCACCCTTCTGCTACGCCTAATTGTTTTGAGATGCTCCTTCAGTCCACCTAAAAGAATCCCACCATCCTTAAGTCTACCCCTCATTGTTGTTGTCAGTGAATGTGGTTGTTCGTGGATTTCCTTTTGCATGAAGTGGTCATAACTTCCTTTCTTTATTTGCTCTACTTCCATCTCAAGAACAGACAATGCTCTTTGCACAGATGCTGGTTTTTCCTTGTCTTTGTCAAACTTAAGGACAGAAACACTACCATCCTACAACATGAAACAGTTAGAACTTAGATGGAGTCTAAAGCATAAGGATTAAAGGAGACAAAAAGAATTAGCAATACACAGTGCAACTTTGTTTTTTAATATGGTAAAAAAGAGGAATGAATTTATATTAGTATCATACCTTAATGTGAACGATTTCATTATCCTCAATAGCTAGATAGTTCTTGGTATGTTCTACTATAGCACATAAATCACTGGAGAAGAACAATTCTTTGGGCTTTCCATTTGTGGTCAAGGCTTTAACATCATGAAACGGTTTCCCACTGTTTTGACCACTCAATTCCTGAAACATGGAGACAACAGTCATGATTTATCACAAAAACTCAAACTAAACATAAGAGGAAGTAAAAAGGTTATTTATAAGAGGAAGGGACCACATCGCAAAATATGGTAATATAAGAGGTTATTTATAAGCCATAACTAAATAGAATTCAGAAAAAACTGTGGTTAATTTATAACCAATAATATATAGTCCAAAAGTAGCAAAACATGCCAGCTAGGTAAAGCAATGTTGAGCATTTGAGTGTTGACCTTGACCAAGTTACAAATTTCACTTCATAAAATGTTAACTGAAACTAACATATAGGGTGCCTACCAAGAAAATGAGGTAAAATTTAATGTCTGGCAATATTTTTCTCAAAGTGCACAAAAAATAATGCCTGTCAATCTGTCATTAATACTTTAGGTTTTGTCACATATTTTACAAGCAGATGGGGTCAAGCAAATACGGCTTCAATATTTGTTAACAAAAAAAATGAAAGATGTAGCAAGATCATGACATATGCACATATGGCACCACCCAGAGATTGAGCATTTCACTCCTCAATTTTAACGTGTCCAATAGAAAAATGGGTATAAGAATGTTATCTGCTTACATTCACACCCAATATCAGTGTGCTGCCTCGTTTGCATGCAATTAATTCATTCGGATAATGCGGACTTTTAAAGATAAGTGCATAAGCTCCCTCAAGCTGTCTCATAACTTCCATTACGACTTGGCTGAATGTCACATCACCTGAGGATACATAAACAGTGTAAACATACGGCTTAACAAGGAGTTATATACTAGATGTGTTCACTATTCAGTCAGTGCACTAGCACAAAAGAAAAAGGAGATAAAGTATTCAAGCAAGACACTAGTTTACTGGTCCTGCAAGTTCTGTATAGTTAAATTTCCTGAATAACTTTAAATTACAACTAAATTTTTTAGCATTAGCATAAATAGCATAGCAGATGAATCCTTTTTGCATCATCAGGTTCCAAAGACAAAATATTCTTTTAGCCATAGTACAATTGCTCCAAGGAAAGAGCTTAACAGCATTTATGGGATTAAAATCCTGGAAGCCTGGATAGTGATCATACAGATGCTATAGATTTTAACTATAACAATATTACAAGGACAGAGCTATACCCTTTTCATCATGAGCCTGATCAAAAACGAACTTGGCAAGCTTAGGGATAACTTCGGTGTCGGTATCAGACTCAAAGGTGAACCCATGCCGAGTTAATGTCTCTTTAAGAACCTGAAAAGATACAAAAACATAAGCTAGAATCAAAACTTCATGTCTTATCATATGGGTGCCACATTAGTCTAAGATCTTATCGTAAGGTAGCACATGACAGCACATTCAAATTTCAGAGGGCAATTTCTGAGGGCACATATGCTTGATAAAGAAATAATCAAAATTTGAAAATCTTACATTGGATATTCCTCTAGCTAAATAATGAATGCGAGTATACAATAAAACTTCTCTTGATACTATTAGTTATAATTTGAGCTTGAAAAGTAAAGGGGCAGATTCTCAATAAAATAATTTGATGGTATGGTAGTGAGACATCCCATGTGAAGGGGACTAAAAACAAGAGACTTTGGGATGAGGTGCTAGTTGGTACAAGCATGTTGTTTTAATGATCCATGTGCACTCACAACTGTAAGGATTTTACGGATAAACAATGCACAAGAACTTTAATATACAATACGCCAAGGGCAAAGTATGCAGACCTCATAGTTTGTGATGATGCCATTGTGGACAACTAAGAACTCATCCCCTGTGCCAGATGATTGAGGATGGCTGTTCCTTGGAGCAGGCACACCATGAGTTGCCCACCTGGTATGAGCAATGCCAGCATGAACATTGAACGCGGCATCTAAGTTCACATCCTTCTCATCGACCTCTGAACAATACAAGCACGATAGCTGGAGTAAGATTTGGCTTCAGTGCTACTATGGTCTATGACTTCGCATCACATGTGTGACAGGAGAGCCAAAGTTGCAAATGGACTTGCAATGAACTAATTGGGACTTGAAGCAACATAATTCGCAAAGAAATCTCGAAATAATGGAATTGAAGAAGGACTCCCAATAGCATGGAATTCAAGGGAAATCTCGATTTAATGGGATTGCAAGCTACTGAGAAATGGCATAAATGAAAGAGCAAGCTTGATCCGAATGACAGATTCTATATTCTGTGATAAAACCAAGCAGTAACATTCGAGATAAGGGATCTTGAATTTCGTTCGAAAAGCTCGCGACTCCAGTTTCAAAATGCTAAGCAAGAACACCAGAAATTTGCAAAATCACTACACGACAAGTAAAAAAAATGGTCCCTCCCCCCAAAAACAGACTGAAACGGGATCAAAATCGAAGCTTTACCTCGTCAAACCGCCAACTCGGACCTCATCAAACAAAAATATCTCAATTCGTAACGAAAATCTCTGTTTTGAAACAAGATGCATCTTAGGAGCAGACAATTCAATCGAACAAGAGATCGCCCGGCAGGGAGAAGAACTGACCAGCGTAGACGGATCGCACGAGGTTCTCGATCTTGCCCTCCTGGCGGAACACGTGCGGAGGCGCCCCGGCGTACGGCGCGCCAGAAGAGGAAGACGGGAGAAGGTCGGCGTCGAGGGCGATCCCGGAGGAGTCGTAGCCGCGGTACTCGAGGCGGCGTAGGCCGTTGAAGAGGACCTCGAGGATGTAGCGCCGCTCCCGCGACACATTGTAATTGAGGTAGGCGAAGATCCCGCACATCCCGGGCGTCGGCTGGCGGCGGGACTTGTGCAACCTTCCCCGCGACTCGCAGTAGCAGCAGTGGGGTAGTACTAGCAACGAGAAACGGCGGTTCCCCCGGTTCAGAACAACGGAGCCGTCCGAGAAGAAGACGTTTTGGGATTGGAACTCGTGGCAAATTGCCGAGTAGTGCGTCTTCTACTGTTGGATAATTTTGCCTCCGATTTTTTGAATTGAAAATTGCACTAGGACTTTTTCTCTTTTTTTGTTTTGGTTGAGCTGCACCTTGGCTGAGGTGGAGCGATTAGATTGGTCCGAGCACGTTGCCAGAGTCAGGTCAGCCAAGGCAGGCAGCAGACTCAGAGAGACTCACTGATGGAACCTGAAGAGATCTGTCCCCCTATCGTTTTCAGCTCTCTGTGTTCTTCCATTCATTTTTACACATTACACAAATAATAAAAGAACGTGCGTAATTTGGTGGGGTAAGTGGCAATGGTTGTGCTTGGCGGCCGGAAAAATCAGAGGCAGGGATTGTGATGGTTCACACGTCAAAAACATCATTGACCGTATACAGGCCGATCACCGAAACCCAAAAATGATCCATCAGCAGCATACTGAGCATACTCTTGTTTGTTGATGGCAACCAGGTTCATGGACATATCATTCCTGGATGATACTTCTACTAGCAGCCCACCCAACCTCCATATAAAATCCCTCTGACCCTCTCCAAAGTCCAAACAAACAGCAAGTAAACCGAACAAAGCCCGGGACCGCGGCAGGAAGGATGAATGCATGCTGTCATTTGTCAACATACACCTAACCTGATCTTACCTAAACAAGAGGACAAGATCAAGCACCCTAATTCCAATGTGCTATAATGATGTATACTCACCGCATGTCCGGTCCTTGTCCTTGGACGCTCCTTAAATTAAAAGAGAAGTCCAGTTAGCACCAAAAGAGTGCCGATGGTTCATCGTCCCTCGGCAACAACAACGCTTCTGCTATCTGCCATCCGTTCAAAGCAAGGCGCGCCAACGGATTTGCCCCTTCTCTCCTCGTCATGATCTCACAGGAAAGCGTCAAGCAGCAGCGAGGCCAGGAGTCATACGGCATGATCATGCAGCCGGAGGTTGATGAGCCGCTGCAGCAGCTGGACGACAGGCCCAGGAGGCTGTATCAAGCATGGAAGGGAAACAACGTACGTACGCCTCCTTCATTCATCTCATCATCTATCTTCTCCACATCTGTATGGTTCATCAGCCACACAGACACAACAGGTTTGTGCTCCACCAGCACAGCATCTCATACTCGTCACCTTCAGTAATTTCTTCTTCAGGAAAAGCTTCAAGCCGGCAGCAACTTTCAACTGGCATGAGAATTCCTGAAACCTTCAAGTTCAGAGAGTAAAAGTAACTGACATACATCATATGCTTAATCTGCAGGTATTCTTCTGCGGTGGGCGGTTGATACTTGGACCGGACGCGGATCGCTACTGATTACAATGATCCTCATTCTCAGCCCAACCATGATCTTCTGCTACCAAATGAAATCCGAATTCTACAAGTCACAGGAGCTCACCACAGGTCAACAGCATATGCATCGAGCGGCAGTGCTGATAGTAATCCTCACAACAATTATGGTCAGTATCCATTGCGATGCCATAACTTGCTACTGCAATCTTTAAGTAACAACTTTGTCAATTTTGATCATCAACTCAAGCAACAATCATAGATTCCATTGATTTCAGTCTGAATATATGAAACTAGATCAAACAGTCAAACCCAACTCCAAGATTGAATATTGCAACTGATGCTTGAGTCCACACTGAAGAATCTCTGTCCATTTGGCCATAACACAGGACCTGGTCTTCCTCTTCATGACATCCGCCAGAGACCCAGGAATAGTACCTAGGAACACAAGGGCACCACCTGAAGCAGACGAATTGCTTGGCTCCAACACGCCATCGATGGACTGGAGCAGCGGGAGAACCCCTCGAATGAGGTTCCGCCGCACCAAGGATGTCATTGTGAATGGCTTCACTGTGAGGGTGAAGTTTTGCGAGACCTGTCTAAGGTACCGCCCGCCACGATCCTCACATTGCTCCATCTGCAATAACTGCGTCCAGAAGTTTGATCACCACTGCCCATGGGTTGGTCAGTGCATAGGACTTGTAAGTAACCAACAAACAACTCTGTTATTGTCAGTGTGGTTTCATTCTGATATCCTAGCTGTAGACACTCTCGAAAAGAAAACACAATTCTACCTCTGTAGTCTAGACATCCAGTGAAAGACTATGAGTCAGTTAATCAGTTATGTCAACGCTATTATGCATATCGCTTATATCAAACAGAGATTAGATAATTAGAGTGATCTAATCAAGTAATGTGTAATGGATTTTGCTTTCAGTAAAGAGATAGCAAAGACACAAGCGTAGCTTGGTTTCCTGTAATTACCTTCAATCTTTGCTCCTGAACTTAGAGATTTTAAAGCAATTTGGACTTTAGGCACACAGCTTTAGACATACTATCAACCACAAATTTTCCAGTTTGTTGGGAGTAAACTGTTAATGGTAGCTTATCTTTCAACAAAATCAGCAATGAAGTTGGTAGCTGTGACTGGATTTGCTAATCAAATTAGACATGTAACTAGGAAAGTGACCTTCCAAATTTCTATAGGAGTGCCGAGTCACACCTAACAGAAGTCTACTATGTATGTCAAAATGGTATTGTACTTTTGCAAATAAAAATGCTGGTGAATTCCATTGAATACTGCTATGTTCTGAAATAGTTTTCATCGCCCAAGAATAATCACTACTTTTTATGCTGCATGCAGAGGAACTATCGCTACTTCTTTCTGTTCATAGCAACATCGACTTTCCTGTGCATATTTGTCTTTATTTTTGCATGGCTGAGCGTCTACAGCCAAATGGTAAACAATGGTGGCTCTATCTGGAAGGCATTGCTCAAGGAAGCATACTCTTTTGCCCTAATCATATATACCTCCATTATTGTTTGGTTTGTCGGTGGCCTCACAGTATTTCATCTCTACCTAATCAGTACCAATCAGGTGGTTATACTTCCTTATGTTGCTTTATTTTAGAATATTGTCAGAATTGTGTTACATTAATAGCAGAATTTGAATTCATTGGACTAGACTATACAATTACTAAGAGGTTTAAATCTCTTGAAGTGGCAACTCCATAGATTAATAAGATGATTAATACGAAAGTAAAATCAATTAATTGCTCCCAGTGGTAGGTAATTAGACATATTAAAGACAGCAGAAATTTGCACTGACCAAATATATTTTTGTTGGATTCTTTTTTCCTAGAACGGGGAGATCTTTACTAAATGTTGTTTTTCTTTAAAAAAAAGCAAAGACTTGACAAAGTACGTACACAATAAAAAATAGGGAGAGAACTTTTTTTTCAACAAAACATTCCCAATTCTTTTTTTTTAGTCAAAAACATTCCCAATTCAAATGAAAGGTAACCTAGTGGCCCAGTCCTGGTGCACTGCCCGAAACGTCCAATATTATGAACAATATTGGAGGTATCCAGTTCATGTTTTTTGGCTCCCTGTTTCATTATCTGTAGAGCGGAGTGTCTGACATCTGTAATGCCTTGTGCAACCATATTATTACTTATTAAAATTTCGGATAGTTTAACCTATACTATATACATTCTGCAGACAACATATGAGAACTTCAGATATCATTACGACAAGAAGGAAAATCCCTACCGAAAGAGCATTGCAGCAAACTTTGCAGAAGTTTTCTTTACCAAGGTACCTCCTCCAATGATCAATTTCCGCTCAAGAGTAGGAGAGGGTGCACTTGAAGCAGGATTCTACACTCCATATATAGGGCTGGATGTGAATACCCCAAGGGAAAAGATTGATGCAGGGATGGGAAACAAAGAAGTACTAATTGGGGGTATGCAGGTCCCTACGGTGCTACAGAACATAGATTATGGTTCCTTCGAAGATACTTCTGACAGCAAAAATATGAATGAGGATGAAAAATCAGTGCATTTTCTTCCAGCTTCGGCACAAGGAAATGAAGGTGCTGGAACATCTACAGGAGCAATCGCAGTATGCAACGATGAAACAAGCAAGGACGATATGGATGAAATTGATAGTTCAAATACAGGTTCCATCAGGATAGCAACAGAATCTAATGCAGCATCTGAGGATGAAACATGCCAGGATGATGCTGAAGAAACAGAGGCTCAGAACGAGCTACCCAATGATCAAAGGACATGAGCTGATACTTCTGTGGTACTTGTGTAATTTGAGAATCTGTTCATAGCTACGAAATCCTGATACGCAGCAGAAGCAGCCGTCTCCATATCCGATACGGCGGGATACGGTACAGCGATACGTCGATACCCCAATACTCCCTGTGTATCTCCACTGTTATTCTGAAATTCACCGTATCGCTGTATCGCCGTTCCGTATCGATCTACCGGTGTCGGCGTATCAGAAATTCTTAGGTTCATAGATATTATGATTTGTGAGTCGACATCATTCTTCATAGTATATATATGATAACTGGAAAACTAAAATGGCAGTACCGAATTACTTTCTACATCAATCATGGCATTGTTCATATAGTTTTGCAATACATGTATATAGCATGATCTGGGATGAGTATAGGGCATAGCAGTAATCGCTGGATTGCTTGCCAGTCTTGGTATTAATATAAAGAGTCAGCAAAAAGTAGAAGAAAATACAGTAGAGGAAGCCCCCACTGTTAACCAGACATTGTAATATTAGATTGGGATTAATATAAAGAGTCAGTAAAAAGTAAGAACCAGTAATGCAACACAACTCAAATGTGCAAAGAAGCAACTGATTCTCATATAGAAGGAATTGTACAGCATAGAACATGATAACATTATCAAACCAATGCCAATACTCGTTATTGCAGAAGGAGTACATGTAGAAAGCTAAAATCTCCAGAACAACTGGAATGTAGGACCAAAACATCAGAATTGCAGCAAAATTCAGTACCATGGACCGCATAGGATGCAGAAAAGAAGCTATCACGGCTGGTATACATCTGGAAGCTGAAGGCCTACGCTGGCAGCAGATTTGTTCAATATTTTCTTCATCTCATCAGATCGGTCCACAGCTATATTATATGAGAACAGGAGGTCCTGGAAAATCAAACGTGATATAGAGTCAATGGAGTACACAGCGCAAGACAAACCAGTGTTAACATGATATAACTGAACTGATGCAAAGAATTTGCTTGGCATATATCAATGGTATGGTAGCAGGAACATATACATGATGCAATTTAGCATCCTATTCGTTTTGTGCATACTAATCAAACTATTGTAAAGGATTGAGTGAGCGAACAATCAGCAATGCCTGCATAGAAAATTACCTCAGACTCTGACACGGATTCCTCACAAAGTCACGACTGTAAGCTCTCATTTAGATAAATCCACTCTTAATAAGTACTTCGATAGCGCATGGAAATCAATGAAGCCAACTAAGTTGCAGAAAACAATTCGTTTTACGCATTTCATCAAACACCTGCCTTTCGTGACAAAACTAAGTTGCAAATCCTTCTTTGTTCTAATAAGCGCCAACTGAGCATTCGATGACTCGATGTCGAACCATCTAGGGTGAAGATCCTACCTTGTGGTGGTGGACGCTGCTGAGGAGGTACGCGTAGTCCCCGGCAAGACGCAGCCTCGCCCTGGCGTCGGCCTCCGAACCGGCGGGGGCGCGGAATTCGGCGGCCACGAAGTCGCGGAAGTGCTGCTTTGAGTCACCTCTTCCGACGTGCTTTTGCACCGCCCTGAGAACCCGCCGGTACAACGCCGGGGCGGTCGCCATGGATTCGTCTCCCTTGAGTGAAAAGTGAAGTGGCTGGATGACAGGCGGCGACGGCTCGATGTGGAGGAGAGTGGAGGCAGAAGGCACTGCCTGGCTCGCTGCGCCAACTGTACGATCAAGCTCGTGCGGCCAGGATCGAGTCAACGCTATTTTATTGTCTTTTATAACTCGATAATATGATTAAATTTTCCAATGAATTTCACACTTGCGATTGTAAAAATTATTATAAAACTAATTTTTATTTCGTATTGCTATACTTCCACTGTTTTTTATATATATTTTTAGATCCATTTCATGGGGAACCTCTACTTCCATTGTCGTTTCAAATACAAAATGCAGCATTCCTTTAGGAAATTGTATTGCAAAATTACACCTTCCGATGTGTAGCCTTGAAGTTGAATGATAAGAAATCCACATAGAAGCGTATTTTTGCGAAAGGAAAAAGTTTATTTTCCTCACCCGAATAATTTACTTTGTCCAAATTACACCCTGAACAAAATCTTGACTCACTTTATTCACTCAAACAATTTAAGTTGGTACAATTTACCCCCTTATGTATTTTTTTTTATTTCTCTTTGTACGAGTTGAATTTGGTGCTCAAATTTTGCATAACGATAGTTTTCATTGAACCTTACATTAAAAAAAAGTATAATATATATATTTTAAACCTAGTTTTTATAGTTTAGTAGCATCAAATATCATCTTAATTATATAGTTCTAGAATTGTATATAAAATATTTAAAGAAAAATATAAAATAGTTTCTTTTATATAGAAAATAGTACTATCAATCATCATGTAAAAGTTGAGCTTTAAATTCAAATCATACAAAGAGAAACAAAAAAGAGAAATTGTACAAGAGAGTAAATTGAGCCAACTTAAATTGTTTAAGGGAGTAAAGTGAGCCAAGATTTTATTCGAGATGCAATTTGGACATAATAGATTGTTCGGGAGAGTAAAATGGACTTTTTCCTTTGCGAAATAACAATAAAAATGTAGTTATGTTGGATCGATTCTAGCGTGTAGTTTCGCAAAACGTAGTTTTATGAAATAGCTTTCATACTAGCAAAAATGTCGTGCTTCGTTACGGGTGTGTCTTAAAATTTCTTCCCAAATAAAGATTCTAACCTTAAAGTGAAGGTAGAGATTAGCTATTATGTCTGTTGTTTTTCTAAATAAAATATTAGCATCTCTTTACGTACACTTGATTGTGTTCGGTGTTATTTGAAAGCATGACTATTTTTTTACTTTATATTTTTCTTCCTATTTTACCACATTTGTATTGAATTAACCTAGACTAGTCGTAATTGATTTGATATTTTTTGACCAAGTTAGATTTGGAAGCAAATTAGACCCACCGTAAGAGGATTTTTTCCCCCAATTCGAGTCCTAACCCGTGTCGGAGCCGCTGCCGAGCTCTCATATGGGCTTCCCATGGCAGTGAGGTCATCTATGGTGTTTCCCTCGCTATTCCCACAACGTTCCCATAGTGGCCATGTCCGGTGTTTCCCTCATCCAAGCTCGATCTCGATCTTCGGCTTACGATAGCGGCCTCGTGGGGTGAGCTCACGCTGGTGACATCGATAACTCGATCGTAGCCAAACTGAGGAGACAATGGCTGACTAATTAACTCTATCGTAACACATTATGGCAGCAGGAGTCGTTGCATTGGATCGATAACTTATATGAATAGAGACATCAGTTGGTTGATTAGATTACAAGTGGTTTCATGAATTGCATCCCTATAAATAATAGCTTTCATAAAGTACTTCCGTGATATTTACTGCATTCACTATGATTAGATATAAAAGAAATGATGGCAAACACAAATTACAAGAACAAGCCTTACTGTACTTTTCTGCCGTCACTATTGATATCCGTTCTGCTCCACGGTTCTGTAATTGGGCCGAAAGGTAACGTGGAATCGCGTAGACCGGAGGAAAAAATCCTATTTACCTTCCTAAACTATGGTTGTGGTCGCACTTTACCTCCCTCAACTATAATAGCGGACATTCTGATTCCTTCAACTATGCAAACCGTTTATTTTCCCTCCCTAATGGTTTCAAGAGTGGTTTTATCTGACGTGGCGTTGTAGGTCTCACGTGTTAGCTGCCATGTCATCTTCTTCCTCTCTCTCTCTACTATTTTTCTTTCTTACTTTATCGTCCTAGCACAGCTACGTAACCCACTGGACCGAGCTGGTTGTTTCCTTCGTCCGTCCTCAGCACTGCTCGCACAGGCCATTGCTGCTGCTGCCGCACAACGCAACAAAGCTTCAATGTTACCCTCGTAGATGAATCCCGACCATTCCTTGACTTCCGCACATGTCCAGGGCCAATCCCTTGCGCTTGAGTAGGTACAAATTAAGGAATTCCCCAATATTGGCCGCTGTGAGCCTGTGACTAATTGACGCTGACCACCATCTTATCTTATATATACTAATTGGAGGCTCCTTTTGAGGGCCTCATGTTAATCGGAGAAAAATCCTAGAAATTCTTACAAAAAAGCAAAACATCTAGCCATCAAATCTTTTGTTAGATAATAATAGTCGTTGGATCAAAGATGACATAAATTACCCACCACTGCCATTATAAAGAGTCATCTATTTTTTCATTATTATCACACCAACATTATGAAGAGTCCATGTCGAACAAACTAAATATTGAGCATACCATTCGTCATGACAACCTGACCGTATTTAGAGTTTTAGATCTAATCTCTTCCTCCCGTCGGGCTCCTCGAAAATTATATGAATCCCGATCTGACCATTGTTGGGTATTCACCTGCTCTCAAGCATGCCTGGTCGACACTGTTTACGCTAGATAGGACTTGGGTATACGTGAGAATGACGACAGGCGGCCGGAGGTCACATAAAGGGCCGGCGCGATGTACGCTCAAGCTTGAGTGCGCGTGTATGTGCCAAACTCCCGTCTTTTATCCTTGAATTTTAGAGGTGCTAAGGCAAAACATGCATGATCTGCCACTACAAGTTGTCATCGATCTGCAGGTGTTAATTAATGATTTTAAGCGCTGAAAAGCTGACAAGGTGTCCATCGGTTTTTGACACGGCATGGGCAAAATCACGGATTGATACGGTCTCCAGAAAGCAAGCTAGCTTTACATGCTTCCTTTCTAGATGCATCGTAAATAAGATTGCATGCATGATCTTAAAAAAAATACAATTCAGGGCTCTGAGTTGACAAGGTATGACGACCCTTATTTCTATCTTTCTATTTGAAAATTAATTAATTATAACACAAAGTATTAACATGCATATGTATAGAAATCACATAGTATAGTAGTTATATGCATGTTCGAGTATATAATCTGTAGTAGCTGGTACAATATATATTATGTAGTAGCAGTTAACAAAGGACTCTATATAAAGCCAGTTAGAACATCCATTCTGGTTCTATTAGAAGTAAAATTTCTGCTTATAATTCTTCAAGACATACCAGATGGTATGCGCTCAGCTATTTCATAGATGTGGAAGCATGCTGCTTTCAATAAGTGTCTCACCGAAAACACTATCAGAATGTAATTTTAATATATGAAAAATGATATCGACGTATTTGCCTTAGAAATATTCTAACAAAGACAAACCTACTTTTGACATTTTAAGAAAAATATAGCAATCCCATAAACTTTATCAGTACATACCTTTATTACAGGATGGCAAATAAAAAAGTTATAGTAACTAACTCATATTATTTTAAGTAGAGAAGCATATGTTATTGTGAGGAACGTTGGAAAATAGAGGACTAAAATTAGCACGTTCAAGAAATTTTTGGGAGGTTCATATGTACAAAAGTTTTGAGAGGCCACAGAGTAGTATTGGAATCACATGCTTGCCTGAAGTTGCAGTTGTTCTTTTTCTCATACACGTGTTATTTATTTCTGTCAATTATTTTTCTAAAGTACATCATATGTATAAACAATGAGTGTAATTCGTGGTGAAAGCAGGATAATAGATAGACCAGTAGGTACAAAACCAATGAAAGAACATGGTGTAATGGTTGCTATTACAGAGTTCAATGGTACGTAAAATTGTACAGCGACTGTCAATAGCATATTGCACACATATAATTTTAGGTACAAACTTTAGTACTTATATAATCTATGGATTGCAGTTTTTTTAAAAAATTCTTCATGAAAAATAAATGGCTTAATGTTTGGAGGACATTCCTGTATATTTGTTGTATATTTGTTGCTGAGATGCCATGAACAACTCACGATTATATTCAGCATTGTAAAACAAAAGATAAACTAAAAATTAGCATGGTGAGTAGTGTACTACAACACGGTGTAATGGGAGCTATTACAGAGTTCATCTTGCAAACAATGGTATGTAAACAGCGAACGTCAATAGCATCTTGCAAACAAATAACTTTAGGTATAAAAACAGGTACTTATATAATCAATGGATTGCAGTTTTTATAATTTAGCTTCATGTAAAAAAGAAAAGGCTTAATGTTTGAAGGACATTTCCATATAGTTGTTGCTGAGATGCCATGAGACTCACAAATATATCCAAATCAATTCAACACATGTCACTTATGTCAAGATTTAATTATCCAATATATACTACTACCATTTTAATGTGAACCAAAGTAAAAACAAAAAGAAAACTAGCCCGTGCTGAAGCACGGGTTGATAAACTAGTGTGTATCAAATTGTTCGGAGACTCTTGAAGTCGAAGGAAGGCCACCGTTGCTGTTCTGCTCCTCGCCCTGTAGCTACCGTACAGGGAGGAATCGACAGAGACGGCGCAGTGAACACACTGACCAGACCCGAGAAAGATGGCCCGATTCGTTGATTTTGTTGCCATGATGGGCAAAATGTTTCGGAATAGGAGCAAGGGATGTTGCGGAGCTTCTTGCGGAGGTGAGGCACTGAAACACGGTGGCAAGGCAGCTTCACGTGAGCTTACTTGAGCGGTTATGGCAATGGGCCGGTTTTAGAGAGAGAGAAGACGAACTTGGCTTGCTCGATGGTTACGGTGGCTTCAGGAAGGCGGCGCGTTGGCCTGCACCTGTAGCACCGGCGGCCGGGGGCAGTATCCTGCAAGGAAAAAGAAAGAGAGAAGAGGCGAAAGCAAGGTGAGCTCGCAGGATAAAAAAGATGGAAAAAGAGAGAGAAAAAAGGAAGAAGAGAGGAAGAAGTAGGTGACATGGCAGCTAATAAGTGGGATCCACAACACAACATCAGATAAAACCACTCTAAAGACCTTCCAGGGAGGAAAAATAAACGGTTTGCATAGTTGAAGGAGTCTGAATGTCCGGTATTATAGTTGAGGAAGGTATAGTGTGACAACCTCAATAGTTTAGGAAGGTAAATAGAACTTTTTTCTAGACCGGAAAGAATGTTCGTTCATGTATTTGGGCCAAAAAGTCGTACGTACACGGCTTCCTCAACGTGGAGCCCCACGCAAATTCAGATTGAGATTGAAGCCTGTGATTTCGGCCTTTAGAGATGGTATTCGTCTGGGCTTCAGACTCGGTCCACGCAAAAAATTAGTACCGCATCGGTCCGCCAGGTGCCGCTTCCGTCACATGTAAGGCTCTGTGTCTGAGTCAGGCCTCACACCGTGCGGCACGCACGGTTCTTTGCAAAATACCAATGTAATATGAATATGCAAAATCTCAGGCACGGCACCTTCAATCACCAGGTATGTATGCACAAAGTTAAAGATTTCGAAGTCTTCCCGTAGTACGAAATTGTGAACACGGACTCAGCTTTCTCCTCGTTACCATTCAGCTTGGTGCAGCTGGTATCGTGCCATCTCATATCGTGCGGCAAGCACGGTTCAATGCAATCAAAATATACTTGGCAATCCAACCTGCGACATGTCAGGGGCCTGCAGCTGGTATCGTGCCATCTCATATCGTGCGGCAAGCACGGTTCAATGCAATCAAAATATACTTGGCAATCCAACCTGCGACATGTCAGGGGTCAGCCTTTTTGTTTTTGTTTGTTAATTAGGAAAAAGCTGTCACGATTTATTTTACAGCACGATTTTTACTTTACATATTTGATCTTTCAATTTTGTTCGACGATAAATCGTAATTGTGATATGCGAGAAAAATACATGGACGAGGACAAATCCCCATAGCTGGTCTTTTGATGGACTTCATGTTGAGCCCATCCGTTCTGCAAGTCACAACGAGGACAAAACCTGGACAGGCTGTGTTGCTCAGGCTCGGAAACACAATTAAGGAGCATGTTGCCCTTGCATCATCGACAGCTTTATAGTTATACATGGTGATCAACAATTCAATATTCAGAACACCTACACGTAACAATCCCATGAAACAGCCGTTGAATCTGATAATAGGAATTGCATCATCATTGCAATATCTTGTTGAAATGAGCAAAAAGAAACAAACATATCACCATCAGACTGCACCGAACTTTCGCTCAATGACGTCACACAAACAATTCCATGGAAAAGGAGTTTGAACCACTGAATTAACCACCATTTACAGGAACTTGGTGCGTTGCACCCAAAATGAAATGTCAGAACTTGTGACAAAATGCTACTATGCCAAACCACCTGCACTCATCAATCCATTCTGATGCAGCTACAAACAGACAAAGGAAAAATGACCAAACCTTTTCAACTATACTCAAGAGCCACATTACCTACTGCTTAAGAGTTTAAGCACTGGTCACAATTAAAAACAGTTTAAGCACTGACCAAGTTAAAAAGAAATGCATCAATGGGTCTACCTATCAAGAATAACATGGACCCAGAAACTCGGAGGGTAACTAGAGCATAACTCACCAATTTACCCAAGACTAGTCCAAAATACTTCATGTTGCTGATATCCTCAAGGATCCATACTTAGTTACTTACATTCTTGAGTAAGAAGCTGAAGGCAAAACCACTAAACAGTGAAAAATGAAAGTGATCCAAGTTGAGGATACCAGCAGCAGGTTGCAATTTTTGAAATACCATTGTGAAATATGAGAGACCAAGGGTAATACTATGAGCTATGGACCTTTCACAAATAAATTATCTACAACAACAAAAGGTAGTCAGGTAACCATTCAATCTTCCCCATTTTGGATAAAATATGCTGCATAATCAACTTGATGTGTCAATCTCTTTCCCATGATCTTCATTGATTGTTCTTCGCAACCTTCTCAACCATATCTCATAGTCCATTGGGTATGGGGTCCCACAAAGGCTGTCAACATAATCCGCAAAAGCTTTCAACACCGCTGAGACATCGCCCAACTGCTGTTGTATAACTCTCCTCGACCATGATGTCTCCCTCCACTGAAGTGCACTTTCAACCGAGTCAAGCTCTGGGCAAACTCCGCCACAAGAAAAAAAGAGAAGATAAATTAAACTCTCCGCATCAGATGCTGCACATAGCTTGCCTTCTTGGAGCGCAAATGTAGAGGAGAAGAACAGATTCATTACAGGTCGGTCCTTCTCTTCCAGGATAGCATGACCCCATCCAGTGAGTACAAAATACGGGTGTCTTGAACCATTGCTCACACGGATCACATTCTCTGGCCGGATATCACCATGACGAATTCCTGCAGATGCTGCAGCAGCAAGAGCAGACAAACAGTCATGGCAACATCTAAGAGCCTCCTCGACACCAAACAATCCATTCCGTATCAGATTTGAAATGGTCTCACCAACTGGTGAGGTGACAAGGATCGGAGTGCTACAGAATGGATGCCCACAACTCCCACTTGAGTTAGGCTTGTTACATGGACCTGGATGGATGACGCGCCCGGAAGCTACCATCTGTGGTATATATCTGCTCAAAATGTCTCTTTGTTTCATCAGAGTAAGTACTTTTGTCTGCCTTTGTACTTGGTACCAGGAATTCATATCCTCCCATGCTGGCTCCAAATAAGACGGGCTGGAACCCACATACAACAAATAGGTTTTGGTAGGTTCATCTTCAGGACTACAAGTGTAGATCGGAGGATCACTGTCTGTTAGAATATCATTGATTTGAAAACCCTTTTGGCAGTAAGTATCCTCCATCAACACGAAAGATCCTGTTTCAAGCTTCAAGGTTTC
The DNA here is from genome assembly GCA_031894775.1 of Chloris gayana. NCBI lineage: Eukaryota > Viridiplantae > Streptophyta > Magnoliopsida > Poales > Poaceae > Chloris > Chloris gayana. The sequence continues at coordinate 130,681 of JAUNZO010003505.1, forward strand.
CTGTGGTTTCACATCAACAGCTGCTTCCTCCTGTACTTCAACAATTTCAGGAGAATGACTTTGTTGTTGGAATCGAAACAAACCATTACTATTAGCATGTCTGTCAACCAAATGCCTTTCTGATCTTCGACTTTGTAACCGGGAACTATGTTCTGTTACCAGTTCATCAAGAGAGTACTTAGGTTCTCCGCAAAACTGAATCATTGAATGGAAAATTGCAAGGAGGACTTGAAGGGTCCCAACATCACCCCAGTTAGCATTCCCAAGTTTGTTCCAAACTCGATCAACTGAAGAAACTGTAATTTTTGCATGTTTTTTTATCCATTCAGCAGCACAGTTATAAACATTGTTCAGGTTGAAATCCAGCTTGTTCAGATCACCTTGGACCTTCACCACTCCTCCAAACTGTGAATCAACAAGAAGTAAGTAAACACAATCTGAGTTCCGAAGAACAGTGGAGGATCTGCTAAGGCTTCGAGATAGAAGAACACGCAAGGCAAAGAACAATGCCTCCCCCAACACAGCAGGAGATGGCTCCTGGTCACCTTGGGCATAAACAATCCCAATATCAGGTCTCAACAAAGCCAATACAACAATATGGTCCCATCTCCCTTGCGAATGCTTTGAGTTCTTCCGTAGCACCGCTGTCGCACAAACACCATCAAGTTTTCCACTGCTAATAGCCTTCTCAGCAGGATAAAACTTGGAACTTGTGCTGTGTATGCAAGCAACTGAGAAAGGCATTGCTTCATCAGGTCCCCAGAAGGTGTCCCACAATCCTTTAATGCCAGCATGTAGGAAATCCTCCAAAGCAAGATAAGCCGTAGCTTCAAAAATATCAGATGTTGATGCATGAAGAGCATTAGGCATTCGTACTAACTGCTTGAAAGTAACACCCTCCAGAGCATAATCAAAATTCTGTAATTGAGTAAGGTCAAAAGGGACATCAAAAGCTGGCTTCCTGAAACCAGAATCTTCACTGTGACCGGAGAACCAATCCTCTAGACTTGAAGTCAAGAGCTCATTGTCCACAAACTCCCGGAGAAAATCTTTACATACCGACGATGAGAAATTGCGCTGCCTACCCCGTGATGAGGTACTAGACTTTTTTGGTGCTGAACCAACTGATATGCGGTCAGGTGACGTGCCTGTAAAATGACAGCAGATTAATAGTTAGAAAATATGAACTTTCTATATAAAGGATGTTCAAGTAATTGAATATGAGAACTTCAAGATCATAACATGAAGTAACAGATAAACGATGGTAAGCAAGATAAAAGATGAAGTATGAAACCACACACATGAAAAAAAGAACTGACATCATGCTAGCTAACAAAGATTGTCCACTAGGTTTAACCAACAGGGACATGCCAAGTACCAGTCCAACACAAAATGAGCATGTTTTTTGGTGTTTCTAGACACACAGAAGTCCAAAAATGAGTATACTCTGGATAAAAGTGCACATAAAACAGCCTATTGGTGTAATCGCTTAACTGAATATAGCAATCCCATGTTATCATTCATGAATATGAAAAATGAAAAAAACAGGCTGTTATGCAGAAATGGTGGTACAGGATCATGTGTGCTCAGCAAGAATATACCAACTAAATCAGGCACAGTGATTACTGATCAGTAACATGTTTCAATATTTCGAATATCATAAAAGAATGGAGGAACTTGGTAGTCTGTCGATGCTGAAGATTGCATAGTAGCCCCTGCACATTACTAGTAATGCAAGAGATGCATTTTGTTCTAGCATTTGAAAGTATTGCACTTTCGTTTTTTTATCTTTATAATAAATCACAAATGGTTGAAATTCTAAATGAACTGATTTGACAAATATAGGATTTTACAGTGTTCAGATCATTAATTCTCTAGCCACGGTGAGGGATAAAAAAGTGTCCTGCCCTGGCCAAAGTATACATGACATCTACAGTTGATCACCACAAGACTCAGAAACTTAGGTGGTGTAATGAGCTGTGCAATACTAGTATGTATTATTGTTTGCTACTACTAAACAGTGGAAAGCTCAGCTGAACTTGCTGATGCTTTAGTTGTTTCCGTGGCATTGCTATGATCTATTCACCAGATTGGAGGAATTGATCTCCTTTCTGTGTTGCAATGCAATCTCCTACTACATACCTATCTTAACTGTGTTCATTAATTGCACACATGATCCTGAAACAACTGAGTGACATAATTATCATACTGAAGTTGCCCTACTTTCGGAAAATGACATTGTCCACAAAACTCAAATCACAATCCTGTTTTTTGAGAGTTCATTTGGTCTTACACCACATAAAAGCTTTTCTTATCTCTACACCGCACAAAAGCTAGAGCTAAAACTCCAGGGAAAGAATCTGCCACCAGACCTGCTCCTGATGAACAGCCCAGATGGCAGGAAATGAGAGCAAACGCGGACTCCTCTGGTAGCTACCTTCAATCAAATGCAGCATTTTCGAAGCTAAAATCCCAGAATAGCATCCTACAGTTCCTTCGTCCACAAAGAAAAAAAAATCGAACCTTTGCCTTTCAACCCACAGTCCTCGTCGCTACATCCCAACCCAAAATCAAGAAAAGATCGACAGAGAATTTTCGCATATTTATTCGACAGTACGGACTACGAACAGCTAGCCAGGAATCGAAACAAGAGTCAAGGGGAATCAAAGCAGACAAGCCCCACGCAGATCTGGAACAGAAGCTACCCAGCTTGAACGGAAACCGAGTCCCAAAGCGAGATTACGATGGTACCTTCCATGAGGCGGCGACGACGGCCTGCGGCGGCAGGCGGCGGGTGCTAGATTGGAGCACCTGCTGGTGGTGGACTAGCAGGACGACTACTCCCAACTGCCTCCGCTCCCCGTGGTCGCTGCACGGCCACGCCAAGATAAAACATCCGTCTCGCTCGCCACCAGATGAAGATGAATAGAGGAAGAAGGGAAATACTGAAATTTTATAAGGGGAGACCAATTTTCTCTTCAGTTTCTACCACTGATCCCCGAATTCCGGTGGTGAGCACAGCAGAGCAGGGATTGATTGAGTGCCTGTCCCTGCCGTCCCCCGCCTGCTCAACCCCCAAACCCAGGCCGAGTGGACTTTTTTTTAACTGGGAGGGGAGCTCACCTTTTGGTGCGCTCAGTTCTGGCTTCAGGGTGGCTGTCGCTGTGGCTGCGCTGTGCTGTTTTGGCTTTTCCTCTTTCTTCTTCGTCGTCCTGCGTCTGTTGGTTGGATGAGATAAATGGATTAATAACAACATTTCATTCCATATTTCCATGATGGGGAACCTTTGTGGAGCACTAGATCAATAATGCAGGCAACAAACCTTTCTCCCGTGAGGAGAGGTCAGTACATCTCTCCCGATGCAAGATTATTAATTTTTTGTGGGGAAAATAGAAAATCGATGATGAAGAGCAATGCAGCCCAACGAATTGAACTGAATGCTTAATCACCTCCTCCGGTCCTCATCTTGCCATTGGACATTACAGGTAAGTTTTGTTGACAATTGGAGCTCACCAGAACGTCAGGAAATCAAATCAGCTGGCAGTTAGGGTAGTAGGACGACAGCTGTACGCGAATTTCATACTGAGGTATCCATCAGCCGTCCTAGATGCATTTTTTCAACCACGATATGATATGAGAAACAAGCTGCCCGATTTTCTTCTGCCTAAAGTACACATAAGACAGTGACACAAGTTTCAGTAAGCAAAGAGATTTATGTGCTGGTTACTGGCGTGTTGTCCGCACAAAACCTGGGCAATGCGTGGTAATCGAATCAGTAGAGACGGTGTGTACTCAAGAGTATTGACAAGCATGCCGTTCCAAGACGACAGCATGATACGAGATGGCAAAAAGCGAGGCATGCGATAGCTTTGTTTGTATGGCATGCTGCAGCGTCCTAACTAAAAGGTTCAGACACCCAAACTTTTAGAGCAGGTTAAATAACAGTGTTGTTAGTTACTGTCGTGTGATGCGAGTGGCGATCGGTGGCAGTGATCGATATCTACTCTACTGCGTGTGAGGTGATTGGTTGGGACCGTCATGATCGTGTTGCGCCCGGCGTGTCATGGGACCATTAACATGATCATTATGCTACAAAGTCAAGTCATCAAGGGAGAATGGGACAGGCAGGCATCGGGAGATCACTTGGGGGTCACGCTAACCATAGCTCCGACCTAGTATTTGTTTGTTTCTTAGTTACTCCCTCAGTTTTTAAATTGTTAATCTGGTTGACTTTTTTTCGTTGCGTTTGACCGTTCGTCTTATTCAAAATATTTTTTTAAATATGTAAAACTATAAGTCGTGTTTCAACTTTCTTTAGTGATAAAATAAATTTAAAAACAAAGGGAGTATATATTATCTGTCTGATAAACAAAGAGCTTTGATGCATGAACACATACTTACTCCAGCCTATTAATCCAGCATCATCATCGTCATTATGGAGCCTTTATTCCATACGTAGAAAATGTACGGCTTGAGAAGTAGCGCATGGATTCATTAATTTCTGGTGATCGCTGACGAGGTGCTAACTTCCCCTGTTTAATTTGTTGCTCTCTCCTCTCTCTCTCTCATTGTTTCTGTTGATGTGATTGCAACAACTTGGACCCGCGAGTGGGGCTCCCTCTCATACACCAGTTCGAGATGAAGGCCTGCTGCAAGGATGTAGAAAACCCAGACGAAGATAAAGCCCATTCGATTGCTATAAGATCAGTCCACGTGTCAATAATCTTAGAGAGAGAAAGAAATTAATCAGTTTTTGAAATTCAACACATTTTTCTCCTGAACCATAAGTCCGTTATTGAAATCCGTTTGAGCAACTGTATTATTAAGTATAAATTCTATGAAATGAGATTCAATAAAAATATTTTTAACATTGAAAAAAATAGTTTTTTGTCAATATTTTGAATATGGTATGTCAGTATTTAATTATACTAAGTCAACAATTTAAATATTTCATGTCAATATTTTCAGAAAAATGTTTATATTAATTTTTAAAATATTGAAATGAACTTTGATATTATATAGCACATTTCATGGTTGTCATCCTGATCACCAAAACCATCATTCATGCCATGCCAATCGTCATGAAGCTTACGGACACGTAGGAGCAAATGACGGCCTCAAGAACGAGCAGATCGCCATTGAGCTTGGCGAGGAGCAGGGAAGCACGAAATTGCACGAGGCGGAGGCGAGCTAGGCGATGAGCAGGGGTTGACGACGAGCCGGAGGAAAGCAACGGCCTAGACGAGGAGCAACGAAGTTTGCAGAAGCAGCTTGGTGGTGCGCTACCATGGTTGTTTGCTTGTGGGCGTGAGGGAGCAGAGGAAAAGGTGGGTCGGGGTTGGGCTAGCTGATGGAGGAGCAACACCTCCCATACCGCTAGTTTGCTCTACAAAGGACGGGGTTGAGGTTGCGGCTCGGGTTCCTAGGTACTAGCGCAAGCTACACGCAAAGGAGAGCACCACAATGAATGAGGAGTAGCAGTGTAAAATATACTTTACACTCGTTGATTTAGATTTCATATCCTCGGCTAAAACCATACTATCGCGGGGATGGAGAGAGTGATTAGCATTTCTTCATGTGAATAATGATGATTGATAAGTTTATTGCTAGAACTCAACTTTGAGGCGGTTTCAACATTTAAAAGAAAAAATCAGAGTGGGCATATGCCCCCTGCCCTCCACACAAACACTATGTAAAGGTCCAACTAGACTCGGAATTAGAGAAATGTCAAACACACTCTAAAAGAACTCCACTCTTGATCACATCTCAGACTTTAAAACGTTTTCAAATATTTGTCATATTTTTTTACTTAAAAATTTGGAATTTTTTTTATTTTTTCAAATATATTTCATGATCACTATTTTTATAAATCTATGTCAACATTTTTACAAAAATATTATCATACAATATCTATGATGTAGATATAGTACAAATAAAATGTTGATACTCCCTCTATTTCAATATAAGTGTCTCTATGGTATCCGTAACACTCAAACTTTCTTAATTTTGATTATATTTATGAAAAAATATTAGTAATATTTATACATTAAAATAAATTTATTATAAAAATAGATTCAAAAATTTATCTAATGATACCAATTACATGCTATAAAAATTAATATTTTTAGTATATATTTGGTCAAAGTTAAAACTATTTTACTCCTCGGGAAGCGAGAATGATACTTATTTTGGGATGGATGAAGTATATTATGTGTTGAAAATGTTGACCAAATCTAGTATTCATATTTATTTTATATCTCATTTTGTAGAACTAATTTTAAACAACATGATGATTGAAATATATTCGAAAATGGAGTTATGGTTTGAGAGAAAAGAATGTGTTTAAAGTTTTGAAAGAGGTTTCTTTTTTTTCCATCAACCACCCATCCTAATCAGATCGTGACACGTAGGAGTGATCTACTCAATACTAACTATAGGACGCTCTACATCTAGAATTTCCCATGTGTCCTCGGCTGCGTTATTCTAGTACTATTGTCACCATGGTTCAACAGGCACCTCCTCGTGGGGAACTCACAAGGTCGCACTGGACGTCGTGGATGTCATGCCGCGAGATAGTATATTGCCGTCCCTGAACTCCAGTGACGATAACATGTTGCGTTGCCTCATGTTCACATTCACTTATACATGTGAGCACTGAGCAGCGGCGAGAGCTATGCGCACCGTATATATGTGCCATGGGGACGACGACATGATCCAAAATGAACCGAATCTACCGTGTGTTGTTGGCACTTTACTACCTAGTAGCTTCCTGCAAAATATAGGCCTTATGTGTTTTAGTACAATTTAATTTTTAATGCCATTTCTTAATGTGTTATGAATAGTGACATATTATCATTACCTTGTGACGTGAGCAAAAAAAACCAGTGTTTGGAGTGGAAGGATCACTTTGGCTAACAGTGAAAATAATAGAGGAGGTCCAAAGTACTGGTCAGTACTTTGCCACGTACTGCAGTTTAAAGGTATTTTTGTAATTACACTCTTAATTAAATAATTCATATTTTTTCACAAAATAAAATTTTTGGGAGATGAACCATAACATTATTGAAAGAATAATATTGAACATTAATTAACATCAAAGATAATTTGAATCACTAATTATGGTTTATATTATGAAAATGATCATTATAACTATATACATTTTGATAATATTACCATCAACAAGTTAAAATAGTGACCAATATTTGTTTATTTCTGATATTAAATCTATACAATTAGACCAATTTACTGGTTGGTAGTTTTTAAAAAACTACTGACCAATATTTTGGACTAAAAACTCCTCAAATAAGATCATTTACAAGCACAACTCGGCTTACCTCTCCCACAAATCGTACACCCTGTTCGTCTCAAACGACACCAAAGCATGCAGATTAGAGAAAACCGTCATGGCATAATAAGATTCAGTACGAGACACGTGTAAGAATTAAGATCAAGAACTAACTTGTCATTATCCAGAAAGAGTTTGCTGGTGTGTTTGGGGTTGGCGTTGAGAACAAAGAACTCAATTGCACTGTGGTCGGGGATGCCAATGTCCCAGATTCACTACAACAAAAGCTCTTGTAGTGTCACTTTTCTAGAGGCGTGTTTTCAATTTACCTCTATAACTACACTATAAGTATTTTTTTGGCACTTTAGAATATACATCAAACATAGAGACACAATTTAATTTTGATAAATAGTGTTTCAAATGGATTGTAGAGGCATTTCTAAGGCAGTTTTTAAAGTGTGCATAAACAATATATCTAGAGACACTTTAACGATATATTAAAACATTATATCTTATAGGGACATTTTCTTGTACTATAGAGGCCCTATTTTGTAGTACAATGAACGTGTAATAAGAATAATACTGTAAAAATATACATAAAGTGATTAGCGGATGAGTTGACTAGCAAGACTCAATGGTATATATTACTTCTTAGTGAGGTCTTAATTTAAGATTTCACAACCATGTGTTTTTTAAATATGTTTTCATATTATTTATCATTACATAATATCTCTATATTTGTTGAGGTGCCATGTGATCCCTCTATTAAACCGTCACTATATTCAATGGAGACAATTTGCGTAGTTCCTCTATTTTCATAAAGTCAATGCATGACAAGGTATTTATAAGGTATTTTAGAAAATGACTCTGCACTTGTCTAGGGACACGATAATATGTTTCTGCTACATTAAAAAAATTACCTCTACGAGTCAAATGTCTTGTAGTGATTAAGAATGATGCACTACCTGCAGGTTAAGAATGATCCAAGAAATGGTCAAACATAGAGTAACTCTGAGTTAATAATATCACTGAATTTTCTCTGGGGTTTTTTCTCTAGACCTTTTTTTTTCTAGAATACGAAAGAGAAGTGTGTGTCGTTATATTAAGCAGGAAGAAAAGTTGATGACCTTACATGTGCGATTGACTTTTCCATGGACATTTGGCTAGTTTACCTATCCTTCGAACTGTCTCCTTGGGTTTAACGAGCAGAACAGCCCGCCTTGTTGGCCAGCGGCTCAGCAGGAGGTGGCTCCTCTCTCTGCTTCGCTGGGCATGTACTACCTCTGAATATCGTCTGAAACTGCCGAGAGTAATTGAACCTAGCACATTTGTTCGTTGCGGTCTCGCCTAGTAGCATGCCAAGAAATCGTGTCAGGCCTGCTGAAAGAGAGACGACAAAACACTCCATTTTGCACATGTCTAATTGTTTCTAGTTATTTTCATTCATTTGGAGCAATAGATTGTGTTTATCAAATTTATAAAATTTTGGGAGTATAGTTTTCATCTCTTTGAGAGGGTATGTAACAAAAAAAAAGACCAATTTGAATTTAATTTTGAACAACATTTCAAATAGTTTAAGGTTAATTGAATTCAATTTTTTTATGAAACTAAGGTGAATTATATTCATTTAAACACTTTAAAAATGTAAAATACAGTAAAATTTGCTTATGTTGAATTTATATAGGCGTAAACATATGAGACAATTAAACATGTGTAAACTAGGGTGATTTTTGAAACAAAATGCACTAGGCGGGTGGAGATTTACAACAAAAAGACTTATAAGTGAGAATCTCAAACTCTAAGTGACTTATGTGGTGATTTATGCAATTATAGCAATTTTCATGGCAACTCAACTCGTAGATGGAGTAGCAGTATGTAAAATTCAGGGGCCAGAGCTCGTGTTACATACGTACAAATTTCAGTTGTAGCTGCTCATTACGAGTAATAATTTTACACAGTCTGTTGCTCCTGCATTGTGATGAATGGTAATACAACCAATGGCTGACGCACCTCTTGTCGATGTTTCCCCGAAAGCACCTCTTGTATGTACTCTTGAAAGAAAGCTCCACACTTGTTCTTCACTTGAGGATACCACGCTGAATTCCTTACCATCCAACCTGCACACAAATGCATACAGTTAGTAGTTAGTGCTATGCTGACTCTTTAACATAAAGGCACCAACATTTTCTACAGCAGTTTGAAACCGTTAGACGGTCCTATTCCTTGGAAGTTATGCCTCTTACTCCCTCCGTTCCTATATGTAAGCATTCCTAGAATCCCGAAATACAAATAGTCAAGAGAGAAAGGTCATATATACCCCTCATTTTACACTACATAATAAATTCTTCACCCACCCACCAACCCATCAATTTTTGTCCTATTCATAGAAATGCTTATATTTTGAAATAAAATTTGAATCCCTAGAATGCTTATATAAAGGAATGGAGGGAGTGGCTTGGATTAGCTGAGCCAATCAACGGTGTTGGATAGGATTGGTTTTGCAGACAGAGGCTGAAGCTGGAGTACTAACACTTTTACAGATGGCATAGAGTACTGTAGTGTATTAGTCTTGGAAACCATCTTTTCGGTGCACATTTCTGAGAACACGTACAGCACTAACTAAACATGTTAGTAGTTAGTACTTCGTTCGAAGGGGAGATATGTACTTATAATAATAATAAATTTTTAACGGTAGTAATAACAAGACCTCACCAAACGAAACAGCAGCTCTGATTTTACCAGAAACAGATTGAGCATCGGCACCCTTTTAGCTAGCTATATAGAATAATCGAAATCACTCAGCACACACCAAGGAGCTGAGGTGAACATCATCAAGTAGCAAGTTAATAATCAAATAATATCAGCATGAGGTTGTTAATAACGGGGGCACTCACCTGTCGAGCATCCCTCTCGGTTGACCTGACCCTGGATAATTCCAGATAACAGCCACATCCCAGTAGCCTCCCGTGTTGGAGCAGCAGAAACGATCTTGCAGCAGCAGCCGCTGCCATGCATATGCCGAAGCTCTGTCTCTTTTTATTTTGCCAATAAATGAGAGTCTCGAGCAGACCGGCCGTGCGAGACCTGAAAAGAAGAGATTACCATGTATGTGGCCTCGCCGACTTCCTCAAAGAATAGAAGTTGCACAACTTGCTCGATCTACTTGCAGAGACGGTAGAACAAATTTGTTATGTTCCGGCGTGAGCGCCGACAACACAAAATCTTTCGGCGTTTTTTACAAGGACACACACACGGTTGCAGCAGTTACGTAGCTGCAAATAAGCTTACAATTCCGACCGGCTGCGACTATACATCTCTCTTTGCTTCTTGCATCTTGCGGGTCGTCGTACCTCATGTCCCAAACGAACTGGACCAACAGTTCAAAAGCCTTCTGCCGCACTACATCAGACTTCCAGCTAAAAAGGAAAACAAACATTGACTTCACAAACCCTAATTATTGCCTTTTTTTGTGAAAGTTAATTAAGAATCGGCTCCATGAGAAAGATACATGGGAGGGACTTATTGCCTTTTCATGAAACCACATTTTGAGAGTAATACACCCATACCATTTTCACATTTCCAAACTTAACAAATAGGTATTTTATTTGCAGTCAAGGTTTAAAACATTTGACTTAGGAAAACCTTTTTAACGACTTAGGGAAATGCTTACCATAGCGTCAGAGTTTAGGAAGCATTGAGATTGTAAGGTAAACCACCTATGATGGTGTCAGGCTAGTGGCCAAACAAGGTACAAGGAACTTGTGTCGTCGAGCAGTCGAAGCAAACGGGATTTAAGGTTTTATCCCAATGTACAAAAATATTGATATTTTATATCATAAATGTTGAGTCTAGTCAATCTTAATGTTTAAAAATTGATATAATTCTGTTAACCATTTTAGCATAAGTAAATTTCTTGCCCATTTATATTCCATAGGTTTGGTTAATGTTAGAGCTCTGTAGCTTTGACTATTGATAGAAAAAAATCATGATATCTAACCATGTATAAGTAATGTATTTGGAAATCAACTATCTTATGAATATACATATCTTTATATTTGGACCATTTATTAGTAAAGATACTAATTCTTAGCTAAAATTGAAAAGATTTGGCTTTGATATCAAAATAATAAATACTTGTATCATGACTATTGATAGAAAAAAATCATGATATTTAACCATGTATAAGTAATGTATTTGGATTCATCGTGAAGCCAACCATCTTATTAATGAGTACAGCTATAGGTCCAACCCGAATGTCCTACTCATGTACTCCTCCATTCTGAATTTCTTGTAGTTAGGACAAGGAAGCCTCCATTTTGAATTTCTTATCGTTAGGACAAGGAATACGGTAAGAAACTCAGAATGGAGGAGTACAACTTGTAGTTAGGACAAGGAAGCCTCCATTATAGAAACTAAATATCATCATTTGGAAACTTTAAACACTTGGCTGTCATATATTCATCATGTCAGACATACAAAGTTGGATATTCGAGTTGACCTACAACAATTCCCCTTGTTAATATACGAATCTTTATATTTGGAAACCATTTATTATTGTAGGTATTAATTCTTAGCTAAAGTTGAAAATATTTGGTTTTGATACCAAAACAATAAATACTTGTATTTTAGGATGCCGGGGTGTGTGAAGAGAGGAAACTGTTGGAGGTCTAACATGTAATGCGGGCATCCTTTTCTTGACCACTGATCGAATGCAACGACATGAATGTGTGCGCACATACCTAATTCCAAGATAAGTGGTGGCACATTTCTCTGCCAGGTCTAGCTCGGTCTCAAGCTTGATGGATACGTTCCACCATGCACGAAGCCGTTAAATAATAATTAACGAGGGGAAGAAAAAGTCTACACGTACTAACTGTTTCCGTTGCATTGTACATGACATCAGCACAAGTCTTCTTTGAAGTGGCTAGTACTAGTAGTAGGGCGACTGCAGTCCGCGTCTTTCTACAACGACGACGGCGTACGACGACCGGCCGGCAGCAGATTTCGTCGGGTTGGGTATTGGACCATTAATTGAGTGCGGCACAATTACCGATCGATCGATCGAGCAGATAGACGATGTGGGTTGTTCGATCTGCAGTGACGTAACTGTCTTTAAAAAAACGCCGAAAGATGTGTGTCCATGCCCAAGGAGCAACAACCTCGCTCTTTCTCCCCCCTCTATATATGGTAGCAGCTCCTGCAGTACCTTCACCAGCAGCCGAGAGCGGTTCGGTTCGGTTCGGTTGGTGCATTCAGCTTCTTCTATCTCTCTATCTCCATATCTATCTATGCACATATATATATATATAAGCTTTCGGGCTTTCCAGTTTGCAACTCGTTCATCAAGTCCGCGAGTGCACATGCATAGCTAAACCTCCATCTCTTGAGCTCGCTGCAAGGACACCACGTACATATATATATCGCCGTCGCCACCGGCCGGCCAGCGAGCAATAACTCCGACGAAGCCTCCATTATCGTCTTCGTTTCCGTGGACGACCATGGGCGTGGCTGATGCTGGTGCAAGCAGGTCGTTGCCATTCCTCATCGTCGTCCTGCTCACCGCCACCGCCGGAGACCTCGCCGCCGGCGCGAAGGGCCACGGCGCCGTTACGTTACACGTCGGCCGGAGCCAGGTGCGGATATACATACGGTAGTTAATAAGTGCAAAGATTTATTGGTATCTATAGATGCGTGCGGGGTTTCCTTCTCCCTTCGATCGATCTGTAGCATTCATTCATTTATTATATTTTAGGACAGAATTTATAGCTCGATCGATCGGGTTACGTCGTACTCCACTTCCGATTGCGTTTCCAAATATACATGCATGCATGCCTTACTATTTTTTAACAAAGGAATTTCTATCACTGATCACACTGTCAATAACGATTAAATTCTAATAAAGTGTGCTAGCTGCTTAATTGGTTGTACACGGCTTCGTGTCTCGCAGGTGCTGGTGGACAACGGCTTGGTTCAGGTGACGCTGTCCCGGCCGCAGGGCCACATCACCGGCGTCCGCTACAACGGCGAGCGCAACCTCCTGCAGTACGCCGCCGGCGCTGAAAACTCGGGAGGGTGCTGTTGCTCGTATCCTCTTCCTTTCTTCCGCACACAGCCATATATGCACGGCTTCATCTCTACAATTAAATTCTTGATTGTGTTGATTTGGAAAAAAAAATGCAGGTACTGGGATGTGGTGTGGAACTATCCAGGCTCCGGTCAGCCAAAAGGGATGATCGATATGTGAGTGCTAATTAAATAACTGCCTGCTTACTTATATGCTATACATGCTTAACTACTTCACCTCACCTCCTTGATGTGTGCCGTTGAGTGGGTTTTCCTTGTAGTTTATAACTAGTTCTAAAGGGTGCCGCGTGCTCTGTCTGTTTGTAACGACTCGATCGATGACGACCACAAATATTATTATTTTTCCTGTATTCAAAATAAGCTTGTTGCCGTACATTATATTAGCGTGTGTGTGTGTGTGTGTGTACCTACTACATATATTCTTTTTTCTCCCTGAAAATAAAATATGACTGGCACTAGTTAGATATAGTTAATGTTCCGCGACCAATCAACTATGAATGAATGTGCACCGAAAAGATGTGCAGGACTAACCAAGGTACAGTACCTCGTGCAATCTGTAAAGTGCTGTTACTCCAGCTTGATAAGCGACACGGTATTAAACGCCGTCAGAAATTATTGCTAAACAAACACAAGGGGTTTTCTTTTAGGATGTGGCTGACGTGCGTTTCACTAAGAAGTGGAGTTGCTACAGGATTTTAGTTGCTGTCAGCAAACAACAACTAACACACAGGAACCGAACTAATTAAAAAGAACTCCTAAGCATATATGACAGTAGCCATACGGGAACACTACTGTGGCCGCAACAGCGTGCCATCAAGAATTATATATTTTTCGTTTGGTTCAGTTGATATCAAGGATTTTTTTCATGCATCACTTTCAGAGAAGTAGTTAGCCTTGTGCTCGAGCTAGTACTCTCTCACGGTAAAGTACAGCTGAACAACAGTTTTGGCGTCTGCACCCCCAATGTATTTCTCAGCATATATATAACCAACTGCATTTGTACAGGTTGGACAGTACAGAATTCAATGTAGTTTCATCCAGCCCAGATCAAGTGGAGCTTTCTTTCAGGAGCGCATACAATCCGTCCCGTCCAAATAGCGTCCGGCTAAACATCGACAAGAGGTGCTACTCCATCCCGCGTAAGAAATAGCTACGTATATATGTATCACCGAATTTTGCAAAACTGTTGTTGCAGGCTCGTGATGCTGAGAGGCAGCTCCGGGTTCTACTGTTATGCCATCTTTGAGCACCCCAGCGATTGGCCTGCTCTGAACATTACTGAGGCTCGGATCGCCTTCAAACTCAGCACGACCAAGTGAGTCATCGATCAGTAACGCTGGCCACCTTCCATTTCCAGTTGTTGTCGCAAGGTTTTCTTGAATTGTGATGATCTGAGTGACCAAACTGAGAGTGTCAAATGCGTGGCAGGTTCAATTACATGGCTGTTTCAGACGATATCCAGCGGTACATGCCATCCGCAGCAGACAGAGATGCTCCACACGGTCTGCCACTGGCCTACAAGGAAGCTGTTCTGCTCGTCAACCCCAAGGAGCCACAGTTCAAAGGAGAGGTAAATCAGCTAATTAAATGTCTGGAAGTTTTTATTTTCTATTTTGTACCTTGACTTCCATAAAAATGTTTTGAGTTCAGTTCTTTGGAAACAAAATTCAAGTTAGTGACAGGCTTAATAATAAACTGACAGAGGCACGAACCTGTAACTCTGAATTTGTCTTGTTCAGGTTGATGACAAGTACGAGTATTCGCTGGATAACAAGGACAATGTTGTTCACGGATGGATCAGCAGCACTCACCCCAATCCCATGGGTTTCTGGGTCATCACACCGAGCAACGAGTTCAAGAACGGCGGTCCGCTCAAGCGTGAGCTCACCTCCCACGTCGGCCCAACCTCCCTCGTTGTAAGCTTACGTCCACCATCACCCTACCAAATCAAACCAAAAATAATCACAATTTGTCACGAGATAATTAATTATTCGCACTCGAAAACTCTGTGTGTTTAATTAATAATTTTCCAGATGTTTCTCGGGACGCATTACATTGGGAACCAAATAGTCCTGAACCTGGCCGACGGCGAGTACTGGAAGAAGGTGATAGGCCCGGTGTTCATCTACCTCAACTCGAACCCGAATCGTGGCGACGTTGGTGCCCTGTGGGACGACGCCAAGGCGCAGGCGCAATCCGAAATCCGGAAATGGCCGTACAGCTTCCCTCAGTCCAAGGACTTCGCCAAGGCCGGCGACAGAGGCTCCGTCGCCGGCAGGCTCATCGTCAGAGACAGGTTCGTGAACAACACCGGCACGGCTGCCGGGACTGCCGCCGCGTACATCGGGCTCGCGGCGCCTGGGCAGCCCGGCTCATGGATGACTGAGAGCAAGGTAGGCATGGCTTTCTGCTCACCTGCAAAAATATTTGCGCGTTTCTGAATCCCTCACGTACACGAGCCTTGACATGTTCTGCAGAGCTATCAGTTCTGGACGAGGGCGGCGTCCTGCGGCAGTTTCACCATCGGCAATGTCCGGGCAGGGGTTTACAATCTCTATGCTTGGGTTCCCGGGGTTCTGGGAGATTACATGTACACTTCTTCAGTGACCGTAACGCCAGGTTGGTACCAATGCTACTCGGTTTCATATCAAGGATATATCTATGGTGTTTGACCGGTACTATTCGAAGCAGGTTGTGCTATTAACCTTGGTGATCTGGTGTTCGAGCCCCCAAGATCAGGCCCGACGCTATGGGAGATCGGCGTCCCGGACCGGAGCGCGGCGGAGTTCTTCATTCCTGACGTCGACCCCAAATACGCCAATAAGCTCTTTCTGAACAAAGACAAGTTAGTTCTTGCCCTTGTTAGATGTTGCATGCCTTTCTTTTGCCATAGTTTTTAACAGGTTCATTTGTGTTTGTTTGATTTGACAGGTACCGGCAATACGGTCTTTGGGAGAGGTACGCCGAACTGTACCCGGAAAGCGATCCTGTTTTCACTGTTGGTGAAAGTGATCCCTCCAAGGACTGGTTCTTTGCCCATGTCACAAGGTAATGCCCACGAATACAACAATTTCAGTATTTGTTACACACTCAACAAATCCATATGCTAACAATAATTTTTGGCTTCAGAATCTTGATTTTTTCTCTTTTAATTTGTCCCTTCTTTTACTTTCCGTTGTCCTTTGTATCTTAACTTGTTTTGGGGTTAAAAGACTCTGCTGTTGTTGTGTTCATTACATAATAAAGGATAATAAAATTAGTAACTAACACTAATAAAATATGTGTTTGTTTCACAGGAGAGTAGGCAACGATGTTGTGCCAACGACGCGTCAGATACGGTTCAATCTGGACCATACCGTGCCACACGGCGCGTACACGTTGCGCATTGCTCTTGCTGCTGCTCACATGTCCAGGCTACAGATTCACGTGAATGGCATTCCACGGCGAGGAGGCGTGTTCACGTCGTCAGAGTTTGGTGAAGCCAACGCCATTGCACGCCATGGCATCCACGGTGTGCAGTGGGAGCTCGAGTTCCCGATCAAGGGGTACCTACTCAACGAAGGCGAAAACTGCATCAATATCACGCAGACAAGGGCCTTGAGCATCTTTGCCGGGGTCCTATATGATTATGTCAGGCTGGAAGGGCCCTCTGGATCATGGCGGGACCCCACAGACGCTCATGTGAATCATTGAAGTACTAGGAATTTTGCAGTATTGATATGTGAAATGATAGATATACAAAGCGTAAAGCAACAATTGTTCTAGTATTATTAGAAAAAAACAATTGTTCTAGTTAGTGAATTGAAAAGTGTCTGTGCAATCGGAGGAACTGTTTAATTACCTAGGAAAAATATTTAGTGAAATTCACTCTTTCGGTGGAATTATGAAGATCCTCCCCATTATCTAAAAAAAAGATCCTGCCACAAACGTAAAATCCCAATAAATTTTGAAAATTGGTGGATGCGTACAGGATATGGTGAAAATAAGTACCCAAACTTTTAGATTCAAATTCAACACTATTAAAAACATAAAAAGTACATAGCTTGTTTTATCCTTTTCCTCCCTCTATCTTCATGATTTGTTATTTTTGTATAAGTGTGTTTTCTACATGTTTTCCATATATCATCTACATGTGTGCCAATTTAATTAGCAAAAGGTTTCGAAACTTGCAGTTGTGTTTTTCAAGAAGGTTTCATGACTCCGTTGAAAGAGTGGATTTCACTAAATACTTTTCCTATTTATCTATTCTAGAATGAAATGGACTATATATTTTTCTAAACTTTTGCAAAAGTAAATTTTGACACCTCAGTATGTGCTAATTTGTTTTATTCTCATCTGTCCTAAAATATTTGGTATTCTACCGCTACCCGGTTTTCTCAAAATTACATGTAGAGCACCACATTTAGATGTTCTAAGAACATCAACTTTCCAATGCAATTATTGTTTTGCATTGTTCCATATGGATTATCTTCTTCTCGAAGCAGTAATATTTCCCTGATTTCGTTGTCATCTTGAAACATCTTTCATCAATATAAATTATATTTTGCATATATGTGAATCTGGGATTAGTATCAATTGTTTGTATGTTGCTCAAGCATGGACAAGGAAGAACATAGGTGAGCTAATAAGAGGTTTTAGTATGACGCCTTATCAACTTAAATCTCCTATGCTATGTGCTTTTACTCACTTCCAGAGCTGTTGCAGGTGACCTAATAGTTATCTGCTTACGTAGAGGACGATAGGTTATTTGTGAATAATCAACTTCAAGCTTCTTGTGACCATTATTGATTCTTTTGTGAGAAACATCCACATCCAACCCATGTGTAATTTGTTTGGCATCCTTCCAAAGGCATTGAATTATGTGTATATCCACTCCAAGAGTGGTGGCTATGTGCTATTATTTTTCAGTTCGCCATTGGTGTTGGATGGAATTACTCATGAGATACTAATTTCATGAGTCTTGTCCTACTATTTTTCAGTTGGCCACTGCTGGTGAATGCAATTACTCGTAATGCACCGATTACTGCTTGCCTTTGTTGATTGCTAATAAAATGGCACTCATTTTCTTTGCATCACAACACATTTAGGATGTGAATAAACACAAGTTCACAAGTATTCATTTCTACAAATAAAGGACATTGCATTGCAAATTTTAAAAGGCTGGAAATGTTTCATACTTACAACTACGAGGAGTACAATTTTTGTGAGCATAGGGGCATGTGCCCACCTGTGCTCACACGAAGTATTTATTACCCAACTATGAGATATTGTTTTACCCCATGTTTTATTTCATATATTGCTTCAATGACTTTTAACTTTACCCAATTGACATATCACAATGCGTTTAGGTTGTCAAAATCATAGGAACAAGTAAAAGAAAATGTATGTATTTTGTACAAATTGATTTTATTGAACACTTCATGAGGTTATTTGTAAAAATGGAGAATCTAATGAGTTTATGTCTTCATGATCCAGGTCTAGCTCTATGTTCAGGCAGCATGCCAGATAGTGTCCCTTGGACCTCTTCTTTGTGGGCATCTCCAAACAGCACGTCATCTTCAGCTGGACCACGTGCACCTATGGAATAGGGCTATTCAAGCCAAGCAGCTCCATTGTTGCTTCTTCAACGGGTTCTATGTCTTTATCTTCCAAGTCTCGGGGACCATTTAGATGGAGGAGGCATTTGCAAATATTCCCTCATTTTCAATTCCAATTATACTTTTGGATCTCTTTTGATACTTTGCAAAATTGGACCTGCTTTCACCCAAGTTATTGCACGATTACCCCTATTTTGATGACAAAACTGCAATTTTTTCTATCAAAATAGGAGCAACCATGCAACAACTTGGGTGAAAGCAGATCCATTTTTGCAAAGTCTCAAAAAGAGGTCCAAAATAGGAATTAAGGTCCAAAATAAGGATACTCATACAATTGTTTGTATATGGAATGGCATGGCATTGATGAAGAGAACGAGAAATAAGAGAGATAACGAGGAAGCATATAGATGGGATGAGAAAATGAAGGCCACAGGTTCTGGCGCTGGATAAATAGACAAATGTTTCTGTTTCCGGTCTCAGTTTTAAAATTTGGGAGCATGCACTCTTTTTTTTGTTCTTTTGGCGGTGGATGTTGTGTTTTGACGGCAAATGAAATAGCGTCAGGGTAAAACTCTCTCAGACCAGTGTACTGCTCTTGCATGCATTGTTTCCTATGAATTCCACTAAAACATGGAACATTGTGGGACGGAGGGAGTAGGTTATTTCAGGGCCGGCTCATTGATTTCGAAGGCCCTAGGGCAAACTTAATTTCTGGTCCCTAGGCCAAAACTGTTGTGTAATATAATCTATTATATATATATATTCACATTAAAGTTAGTGGGAAATAATGACATTAACAGCACATATGAAAATATGCTTGCATTTTCAGAAAGTCCTAACCAAATCAAGTGTGGAACTTTTGGGTTGGTTGAGGCTGTATACACAACAGCAGGTCATCAAAAACATATTTAAATTGTGTGTTAGACCAATTGACTGATGCGTACTTGCCTAGCGGCTCTAATAAAAAAGTGAAAAAATAACAAAACTCTCAGTCCTTTGGGCAGGGCAGTGTCCACGCGACCTAGAGAGTTGAGCAATGGATTGAATGTATGGGACAGAAAGGAAGAGTACGCATGCACTTCTGATGCGCATTAGCCTGCAGGAAACAGTATCTGGTTTCATTGATATCTAAACTTAAGCCTTTGAACATACGCTTACTAAGAGCATCTCCAACAGCTCCCAATAATTTTACTCTTAAAAGACTAGTATTAGAGAGTTGCTATATTTATTGGCAGTAAAAATAAGACACACACTCCAACCGTTCCCAATAATCGTTTCCTATATAGTTCAAATATCCTTTGGGGAGTAAGAATTAGGTGGCTAAATGTAGCAACCTTTAGGCCATGGGTTGGGAGTTGGTAAATTTAGCAACCTCATATAGAGAACGGTTGGAGAATGGTTTTTATTAATCACATCCTAAATTTCTATTTAGGAACCTCATTTCGAAAACGGTTGGAGATGCTCTAAAGAAGAAAGCAATTTTTCTGGGCCAGCCGCCACTGGGTTATTTTGGAAAGTTCTTAGCACATTTCTTCCTTGAGTTCCTTTTGGAAAGTTACAATATATACCTATTTGGAAACGTGACATGTAATTCTAAATATCAAGGAAAAAGATAATGGTGCTTCTCAAAATGTGGACAAAAAAATTACAATGACATGAATGCAGTTTATAATTACTTTTATCATATCCGTTGACAAGTAATGACCTGAATCAACTGAAGGGTATATTTGGGATTCGAACAACATGCACAAAACCAAATTGAACTAGGATGCGATGATGATGTCACAGGTCTCCCTGAGATGGCAGCTACAACGTGTATCAGATAATCATGATGGCCAAGATGCTGGTGGAGTGGCCTCGTACGATAGCGACGATGGAATTGAGTCATGTGGCCGTGTTCTGCAAGTCATGTCATTCATTTCCTTTTCTGTTTGATCTATTCATTTGTTGTTTTATTTTGAACTGAACCATTCACGTTCGAGTTTGCAAGGATGTCTTGAGAGCTCGATAATTAAGTTATAGAAGGGCTGATCGAGATGGTCAAGCCAATCGAACTGCCGATGTGCCGAAGCAACAGTACTTGCACCGACACCTTGAAATTTCGTTCTGTTGATCCATGGGCTTCCCTTGACTGCCATACAACACGGACGAGTGAGCTTCTCAACGTTCAATCTGTCATATAGATGACTGGTCCTCTCTGGCATGGCACTGCACTGCACTGCACGTGAATGTGCATAGATGGTTAACTGTCTACGTCTAGCAAGCTGTGTGTGCTGATAATCGTGGCTGCGAAAATGGGTGATGAGCCCGACTATGTAGACACACCACGTGCGTGCGTACACATGTACAACACACACACAATTTAAATAAAGTTTATTATCAGAGTAAAAATCTGTTGGCAATCTTTGAACAAATATATTATATATTATCAGCTTGTGTGATCATATAATTGATAGAAAGCATTCAAACTGAATCTATAGCTAAAATGGTTAAGTTCCTGGTGGTGAAACCACCACATAGGTTCAAATCTCAGATTTGAGACATATGTGGCATTTATGAATAATTATTGTTTTAGTAGGAGGTGACTACGTCCCCGTGGACAACCTTGGTTGACCTGGTGAATCTCAATATCAAATCGGCTCATAGGAGTAGGGTATGTGCGCGTGCGTTCATAGGATCAGTACTCGTGCAATATTAATATATAATACCTAAATTCACATAAAAAACATAAAACATATACTCGACTTACACATGGTCAACAACACAAGTAAATAATACAATCTTAAATCTCTACGCAATAGGAGTTCTCTAGCTAGCTTGGACAAAGCGAGCACCGCTGTTTAATTATTTTAATTAGCACGTTGCTACTATAAAAACACACATGCATGCAAGAGGATATATTGACGAATATCTGTGATTGAGAATTCGACTGACACTGATCGCTACGCACCGGGCACGTTGAGACCTCTCTGGACGATGTGCATGCGTAACATACATGGCTTGACCACCCTGAATCACTGATTACTTTGAATTGGATGCAGAGCTGTGTGTTGGGTGAAGGTCGCCGTCACTTGTTTGAACTGCTAGCAGGGACCCTACGGGGTACTTAATTAAAATCTGTAAGTTTTACGCAGTGCCTTTCAAGTTTCAACGAATTCTCAATGTGGCTATTTTTCTCCTAAATAAATATTCTCAAATGATCAGTTTGTATTTTTCTTTAACGAACCATTTTGTCTTTTTAGTAGGTATATATATGTAGTGCAAAAAGGTGGGCCTGCTTAATTGGCGCAATCAATGATTGAGAGATGCTGATTAACGAGCTGATGGAATCCACATTGCAAATCTACTCAAGGTAGCTGCTGGTGTGGTCTTATATAGCCCAAAGATGATCAGATGGAGCTGACTTTGGACTCAAATCCTGGTCAAGGAAACCGTTAGAGCTAATTAAACTGCTGACATCCTATTGTTCATCGACGTCGATGTGTAGCAATGAACTGAATCCTCAATTAGTTTGATTGTCATAGCAGTTTTGAAATAAATAAATAAATTGTTGTAGAACTTGCATAAGTCGTCTAACTGAAACTAAAATAATTGACTAAGTGACTATTACTATTTAAATTACCACTTGCTACTAGTACTAATTAAGTGCATTCGCCTCGATTTTCTGAGTACGTGTGGTACGGGAACAAAAAATATATCACTCCATACATGAGTCCCGACACAATAACTGTGTAACAAAGTGTAGGGCCTAAATTAATGAAATCTATTTTCATCAAGGTTTGAATGTTGCAGCTGCAAACATAGCTTTAGTTGTACACGTGTGAACTGTTTTTTTTCTCAATCTAGTTTATTTATTTAGACAATTGAATTAATCTGTGAAATCATCTTGTTCCAACAAGTATATACATGTCACCACATTTATTCTACTGCTATCAACAAATGTCACAAATCTACCGGTACCCTGCCGTTCAGATTAGATTGTGGCACTTCTAACAAAAAAGACATAACTTATCTGAATTTTTCATAATTAAGAAAATTTGAAGTGGGAGTCTCTTCTACTATGTTCCAGTAAAAAAAACTGTAATCTCCATTTCGGTTGAAATGGGAGTGGAGCAATCGGATTCAAAAAAAAAGTAAATGGCATGCAAAGACTACAGAAAGAAAGTAACAAATAAAAACACAACTATAACAACAACAAAAGCTAATAAACCTCAAAGAAATAACGGACAAGATGCGATGACACTGAAGAAGGCAATCCATTGACACTGAAGAAGGCAAACCACAATGGAAGCAACATCTAACGAAGAGGCAGAAAAACATGTGCCACAATGTCTCGCAAGGCACGACTATTCAAACTCTTTAGCGATTTGAGAAGATCGTCCAACAACTGGTAGTAGCAATTCATTATTTCATTCACATCATAATTTTAGATTACGTTCTCATCCAACCTTCCTATCTTTTCCAACAATGCCTCGCCGTTGCATCATTGACATTTTTTGAATAAGACAAACGGTCAAACCCAATTCGAAAAGTCAATAAATCCTTACATTTTGGAACGGAGGTAGTACTACTGTTTAATAATGTCACTGATTTAAAGAAAGTAATGTTAGTGACCGGAATGCTCCACATGATCACATTGTTTGGCCGTGCGTGACTTAGGGTGTGTTCGTTTTCTACCCTCTAAAATTTAGTATCATCACATCAATGAGAATCTTATTATTTATAAATATTTTGATCAATTTAATGAGAAAACCCTATTGACAGATTGATGCTAATTTTCGAGATGAATCTAATGAACATAATTAATCTATATTTTGTTAAAGTGATGCTACAGTAACCATCTTCTAATCACGACTTAATCAGCCTCATTAGATTCGTCTCAGTAAATTAGTCTAGAGGCATGTAATTTATTTTATAATTAAACTTTATTTAATACTCTTAAATAAGTAAATTTTTTTATGTGACAGTTCTAAAGTTTAGACCTAGTAAACGAACACACCTTAGAACAGAGCCTGTCTGAATGGCAGCGACGGAGACATCCGCCGATCTCGATCGCAAATATGGAATAATCAATCAATCATGCAGCACGCGGCCGTACCAGATGACGCGGATCGATTACCGTACCTGTCGTCCCGAACCGCGGGTCCCGCCTCTGAGGGGCTTGTCCGTTCTCTATCAGGCCCATGTGGAGCGGGATCGTTCCAAGCTTCCATCATCTAATTCCCTTGCTTCCCCACCTCTCATGTGTCCGCTTTTTAATCGGTCGTCTCTCCCACTGCAACCTCCCAAATGAGAAAAACACATGCTCTGCTACTGCTGCTGCCATACGCTGAGCATATAGCTAGAGCCAAGCAGCTAACCGGCTAAGGCAACCCCCTAGCTGTCCTCTGTTAAGCTGCCTCCTCTTCGGCTAGCTCTTCCAAGCACAAACAACGCCATTTCTGAGATCTTTTCCATCTCCAGCAAAGGAGAGAAGAGGAGAGAGGAGCCTTCTCTGCATTTCTTGATCTGCTCCAGGCAGGCGCTACCAGTCTGTAAGTTCTGCTGTGCTGCCTCTGCTTTTAGTATTTGTTTCCCCTTATATCTGCCATTCCTATGCACTGTTTCGTTTTGTTCCTTCTTCAGAAAAATCGATTGGTGTTCCCCAAAGGTAGATTTTGGCTTATGCTGAGCGTCTCGGTTAGAGCTACTCCTGTTCCTTCCAGTGCAATTCTTTCTTCATAGGGAATCCCCTTAGTCCCATGCATACCCTTGAGCTTCTGCAACCACCATTATTCTTGCAAATCCCTGATTTCTGTCCTGCTGAAAGTTTATGCCTCAATTGGTGGAATATGCCCTCATGCATGTTAGACTGCTTGCCTTTTCTGAATATTCAGTGGCTTTGTTGAAGGTCCCCATGTGGCGGATTGACATATATTCCGTCCGGATCCGTGGGATGGTCTAACTTCCCTTTGACTATCAATTGATTATTCGTATTTTAAGTGAGAAAACAAATAACTGGATCTCATAAGATCTTGTATTGTTTTCTTAACCACCACCATTGATCAAGCCGTATCACCAATTTTCTGACTGTGTAGGCTGGGAAGTAAGAAACTGAATGAATGGCTCTTCATCACTTGAACAGTTCAGGATTTGTTTGCGTATGAGCACCACCTGTAGCCCACCATAGCACCTGATTAGGGGACATCAACTTTTTGTTATGACTTCTATCTAAAAAAATCTATGGCCTGATATAAGATATTGATGTTATAGAGCACTTCATTTCCAATTTTCAATTATAGAGCTGTAACAATCTGATGAACCTTTTTCTACAGATGAAAGTGAAATTTTGGCTGTGCATTTAAGTTTCCTGAGGAACCAGAGAGGCGATAAGGCAGGGAATGAGTACAACCAAGGTGAAGAGACGTGTGGGGAAGTATGAACTTGGCCGGACCATAGGTGAGGGCACATTTGCAAAGGTCCGGTTTGCACGGGACACCGAGACCGGCGACCCGGTGGCCATCAAGATCCTGGATAAGGAGAAGGTTCTCAAGCACAAGATGGTTGAGCAGGTCACTTTCGAACACGCTTCTGAATTATTGTTCCAATTGAAATGTTTGGTGATATTTCACGTCTTTCTAGTAGGTTGTGGACCCATCTGTCCAATTCTCTTCCCTCTTTCTAAGAGCCAACGAGCTTGGCAACTGCATTCAATAGCAGGTCTTGTTACAAGTAATTGTTTTCTGATGAATGGCTACATTTTAAATGCAGATTAAACGAGAAATTTCAACGATGAAGTTGATTAAGCACCCTAATGTTGTTCGCATATATGAGGTAACATAAAAAATTATCATAGCATGTTAATGTTGCAGTTGATCTCATGAAGCTATTGATCAGAAAAAAATCTTAAATAAAAGTCTGACAAATCAAATGTTTCAATTAATCTTCAGGTCATGGGAAGTAAAACAAAGATCTACATTGTGTTAGAGTATGTAACTGGAGGCGAGCTCTTTGACATAATTGTAAGTGATATGCTACATTGTCCAGTTATCTGTTGTTTCTGTTATAGCCACCGGGCCACCACCTTATTGTTTCACTCTCCTCAAAGTTCAATTCACCATTGAGAAATTTCCATTGACTATTACTTTTCTGTATTCCTGATAATCAAGCTTAACCATGGCCGAATGAGGGAAGATGAGGCAAGGAGATATTTTCAACAGTTAATCAATGCAGTTGATTATTGTCATAGCAGAGGTGTGTACCACCGGGATTTAAAAGTAAGCTCATTTTCTCTTCAGGCCTTTTTTCATATTAGATATTTATTTCAAAGTCTAAACAGCAATACACTTGCAGCCAGAAAATTTACTGCTTGATTCACAAGGAAATCTTAAGGTCTCTGACTTTGGGCTAAGCGCGCTCTCTCAGCAACTCAAGGTAAAAACTTAATGCGTACACACCTAAAATTTACTAATATGTTGAGTCAGTGGGTACCTACAGGTTACAAGTTCTGTGCACAAACAGATTGACCTGATCTCCTTTTTGTTGTCCAGGATGATGGCTTGTTGCACACAACTTGTGGGACTCCAAACTATGTTGCACCAGAGGTAATGCCAGAAACCGTACAAATCTGAACCAAAAATATTTTCTACTTACAATTTCATTGGGTATATGATGAATTATAAATATTTCTACCTCCTTAATAAATAAAGGTTCTTGAGGATCAAGGCTATGATGGCGCAATGGCTGATCTGTGGTCATGTGGAGTTATCCTGTTTGTTCTGCTTGCAGGGTATTTGCCTTTTGAGGACTCTAATCTTATGACGTTGTATAAGAAAGTGAGCATTTCATGGATGTTAGATCAGCGCTTTTGTCTTGCTTATTTTATTATTTTACTTTATCTTGCTATTCCTTGCAGATATCGAATGCAGAATTTACATTTCCTCCTTGGACATCGTTTCCTGCCAAGAGGTTGTTAACAAGAATCCTTGATCCAAATCCGATGACGGTATGCAAGAGAACAGGACTGTTTGAAACAAAAATACTAATAGAAGAAAGATTATATTATTAATTAAATAGAACGGATCATTCCCTCCATCGATGCATCCCTCGATAGCCAAAGTTCAACACCTGTTTAGAAAGAATTCTTCTGTGGCTGTTATTCAAATGGCCACTCGTAGGTTTTAGTTGAGGTAGAATCTTGTTAAGAAACGTGCATAACTTTTTGGTATTTGGGTTGAAACTTTCTGCATGAAAGAATAGGGATCGTAAGTGAATAGTGGTTTCAAGAAGTATAGTAACATTTACTATGATCACTTTTTGAACTTTGGCAGAGAATAACAATTCCAGAGATACTGGAGGATGAGTGGTTTAAAAAGGGCTACAAGCGTCCGGAATTTGATGAAAAATATGACGCAACATTGGATGATGTGGATGCTGTCTTCAATGATTCAGAAGTGAGTTACATGCAACTTATCACCTAAGTAGTGCAGGATGTCTCTCATAAATTTGACTGACCATGTAGCTTTACTACTGTTATTTGACTACATCAGGAGCACCATGTGACAGAAAAGAGAGAAGAGGAACCAGTATCTTTGAATGCATTTGAACTAATTTCAATGTCAGAAGGTCTAAACCTCGGAAACTTATTCGATTCGGAGCAGGTACAGGATGTTCCTAATTCCTCTTTCGTAAACTAGAAGTCTAGAAGAAAACTTCTGCGTCCCTTTAAATATCACCACGAGTTTTAAAATATTGCCTCATAACTGATATTTTCAGGAATTCAAAAGAGAAACAAGGTTTACATCAAAATGTCCACCCCAAGAAATTGTCCGCAAGATTGAGGAAGCTGCAAAGCCTCTAGGATTTGATATTCAGAAGAAAAATTACAAGGTTCCTTCCTACAACTCTAAACACTGTTTTCTCGAACAATGAAAAGTTGTTGATCAAGTATTTTCTTTATGACTTCTTAGGAATCTATAATAACTTTATGTAGATATTTTCCATGCTGAAATTCTCTTTTAATGTGTGAATAGTTGAGGCTTGCAAAGGTGAAAGCAGGGAGGAAGGGAAACCTCAATGTAGCCACCGAGGTAACAAAATCGTAGACTGTCATCTGCTTTAAGTAAATCTTCCTCAACCTAACATTGCATTTTCATTCAGATATTGCAAGTTGCACCCTCTCTTCACATGGTAGAAGTTCGAAAAGCAAAAGGTGACACTCTGGAATTTCAAAAGGTAATTACCAATCTATCATATATTAAAAAATAATCTCATAAATCAAATAAATGTATATTTTCTTTCTTGGACTGTAACTGAGAAGCTGTGATTCACTGTGAAAGTGGATACAATCCTAACCATAAGCTTCTTCAATCAACACTAGTTTACCGAAACTTAAGCATCTTTTCATTGGAAAATATATTGTTAAATGTGTAGCCTAATTTTATGCAGTTCTACAAGAACCTTTCCAAGACCTTAAAGGACGTCGTCTGGAAATCCAATGACAAGCAGACGCAAACTGCTTCTTAGCAGAACATCTAGAAAGGAAGGATGACAACTATTTGTGTCCCATTCTTCCAGGCATAATTGTTTTTCATCGTCTGAATCCATATATATATGTCCACACCTATTCTTTTTTCCTGGTGTATCTAATGCCTTTGTTGTTGGTAGAAATAGTTGTTATATGGGCTGTGCTATTTTCTTAAGAGAAAGAGATAGATTGCATTGTTTTCTTCTCTGTAGTTGAGGTGAATAGCAAGTTTTGTGAGTGTTGGAAAGCTATGTAAATCCATGTGAGTGATATGTTGTAACAGTGTGACCACAATCTGCGAAATGCATGTATCCAATTATTTATGTTCTTACTGTTACATGTATCCTGATGGATGTCAGCTCTAGATATTCAGAGGATTGTACAGCAGTTGCTGCTCCTGTGGGAGTGCGATCCACTACCCGCCTCGTCCAGCATCTGGTTTCTTCGCCTGCACAACATTGTTTTTCAGCTTATATTTTGATGATCAGTGATTCTGCTACATGCATTTGCACGTGAGAATATAAAATTAATCAATCAAGAAAAAAATGCAATTGCAAGAAAGAAAGCAAAGATGATGGATGACTCACTTGGCCATCATGACCTTGGCGAACTCATTGTAGTTGATCTGCCCGTCTCCGTCGACGTCGGCCTCACGCAGCATCTCGGCGAGCTCCTCCTCGGAGAGCTTCTCGCCGAGGTTCTCGAGGACGTGGCGCAGCTCGTCGCGCGAGATGAAGCCGTTCTGGTCCTGGTCGAAGACGCGGAAGGCCTCACGGAGCTCCTCGTCGGCGCCGGCGTCACGCATCTTGCGGGCGAGGAGGACGAGGAACTCGTGGAAGTCGATGGCGCCGCTGCCGTCGGCGTCCACCTCCGCCACCATCTCCTGCAGCTCCGCCTCCGTCGGGCTCTGCCCCAACGAACGCATCACCGTGCCAAGCTCCTTGCTCGTGATCGTCCCTGCATGCCATTGCCCATTGGTGAATCAAAATTTGCAAAGAAACAGGGAGATTGCAATGGCAAATTTCCCTTCCAAAAACCGAATGCAATGCAAATGGGAGTGCCTACCATCGCCGTCTTTGTCGAAGAGGCTGAATGCCTCCCGGAACTCCTCGATCTGCTCCTTTGTCAGCGTCTGCTCCACCACGTCGTCCATTCTTCTTCCCCGGATTCAATCGATCAATGAACGATCCCTTGATTCCCTGGGAGATGGCATATGCTACTGCAGGATCGATTGAGGGATCTACTTATTTGAATCCGCAGCCATGCGATGGGCTGAAGGAGCCGAAACAATTCGGTGCGCCAAATGTGCTCTTAACCGTGGAACGTCAAAACTGAATCCAGGTTCGGAGTCTGTTGTTCTTACTCATATGTTGGCTAAAATAAGGATACTAATAACCTTCCTTTTCTTTTCTTTTAGTTGAAAAATGGGTTTGCTTGACCACGTAACCGCATGGAGGACGTATCGCGTTCCTTTGGAGCATGGCACCAATGCAAAGCCAGGAGGAAGATACATTTCTCCCAAAATCAAACCACTGTTCATTCATTATCTCCTCTGCTTCGTTTTCCCCGGCGATGTCAGCATCTGTTCTGCTCGTCGACACAAGTTGGTCATGCCAAAAGGGGAGTTTACTTTCCGTCCAATTTCATTAGATAAAAAAGGTCCAAACTGCTCTAATGCACTTTTTTACTGTATACATTGGTGAGAATATGTGCCGGCCTGGGAAAACGAAGCAAGCTGTTAAAGTCACTTATATTCCGCAGGCCAGTAGTAATCGGTGTCTACCGAAACTTCCAAAACGAAGCAAGCTGTCACTGGCCGGCCTAAGCTCTATGTCCACACTTGCAGTCTCCCAGTTTCTGTTAGTGCTGGTAATAGTCAGCCACCCTGTATTATAATATACTCACTCTATTTTAATAATGTTGACATCTAGGACAACAAAAATGCACTAGTGGTAAGTCAATTTAGCTGTCTGAAACGTCCATTTCTACAACAGAGTATGCCGCAGCAGCCTGACAACTGCAAAATTCAGGGTTAAATTTCTCCATATATAAGGGACATAAAATTCAGCAGCAGCAGCTCTATACAATTCTTGAACCAACAGTATAGCTTCTCGATCAGATTTTCACTGATAAGACAGACAAATATCTAGCTGAATTATCAGGTTATATACCCTGACGCATTTTGATCAAGAACAGATAAAAGTTACGTCCAAAAAAAAAAAGATAGATAGAAAGAACAGAGACAAGCATAACACCATACGATACGCCAAGCAAAGAGGTGCCACACTACATATTATCTTCTGTGTAATTCCAGTCAATCAAAATTCCGATGTCCCCTAGGCAAAACTGGGATAGGCACTACCTGACTACCAGATACCTAAATCTCAGAGTAGTTCAACTTTGCTACCAGAAACATCTATGTCTCAGCAGATGACATGGTTGTATCATTGTTGGATGGCTCAGCACCTGGAATGGTTGTATCAATGTTACTAGGCATCAGCACATTGAAGCCATCAGCAGCTGTTGATATGATCATGGAAGGTATCTGTGGGTGCCAGTGCAATTCTTTCAAATCTTTTTGTCCCTGTTCATACAAAAAAAAATGCCGTGAAAAAGGGAAGTTCCAATAGCCATTTTAATGGGATCAAAAATTGATTTAAGTTGCAAAATATATATCCATCATAGAATAATTTAAGAAAATGAAACACTGTTGCCACATATGTATACTACCTGATGAACAAACAAAAGTTGAGGGGGTAAATCCTCAGGTGCATTTGCCTGCTCTTTCATCTTTTCTCTGAATTCAGCCTCCTCTTCCGCATCTTTCTCCAATGCAAAATCCCAAATTCTGAAAATCCAGATGTCAGTAAATAATAGGCAAAACATATAAGCACTTTGCATATAAAATATAAACTAGCATTTAAGAGATGTTTACGTGAGTTGATGATCTTCAGATGTTACGGCCAGTGTTGAGGCTTCATGTGGACTCCACTCGATAGATGTAATTGCTTTCTTGTGGTACTTAAAATGAGCTACCGCACTGTCCATCCCTTTCTAGCAGTACAATAGAAATCATAAGAAAAAAGGTTCAACAAGAATATTAATATACTCACAAGCAAATTCTAAAACCAGACGGTAAAAATGATATCGTTGGGTGGACACTGTCATATGCGATAAGACAAAAGGTGTATTTGATATAGGAAGTAGGCCACTACACTGACAGCATGCACAATGCTTATACTATTAGCACCAAAACCATATCTGACATAGTATCTGTTAACTTGAAATATGGTAGATGCAAAAAAAAGCCCACTTGTAACAAAAAAATACACTTCTTGAGCAAAATTGCCATTAAGTTTAATTGGGTTACACACTGAAATCACATGCAAAGAAAAAGCTTGTTTTGTATAGGGTACCAAATGGAGTCTGAGATCATGAACGGAGAAACTGCCATCATCAGATCCTGAAGCTATCATGGAGCTTGCTAGCCTGAAAGTGAAAGGAAAATCATCATTCTGAACCGATTAAGCTTTATGCTGCAGAAGTTATCATGCACATAAATAATAGGAGAATTTGCAATGTACATACCGATTCCATGAGATAACATTGACATCAGAATTGTGAGCGTTAATAGGAGCCATACATGGTTTGTTCCCTGCTCGTGTATCCCATATAGCGATGGTTTTATCCACTGAACAGGAGGCAAATACATTGGCTTGTGTGGGACTCCACTGCAAGGATACAACTCAAATAGTTGAGACAATCACAATCTAGAAAATACATGATAAGCTACATGATACATCATTCAGTGGCCTACCTGTAGATCTTCGACACTTTTAGAGTGTCCAATAAATGGTTTTGCATCTACATTCCAGCTGCTCGAAGTCGGCTCCCACAGGTGAATGCAACTATTGCAATCGCCTGCATAGACAGAACCAAATAATATTGACAACTTATGTAAACAGAACTAAAAGGGTGCAGAGATTAAACACCATAGCAGATGACAAAAGTTTGTGAAATGATAGGATTAGATGCACACCAGAAACAAGTCTTCCAGTATCAAGAGGACTCCAATCAATAGCATAACCCTCATCCTTGTGGCCACTGAACACCTTCAATGGTAAGTGCTTGTGGATTATATCTTGGTCATTCTGTGGGTGTGTTTCTGACTCTGCTAACGAATTAAGAAAGAAGCTCATGTCCCACAGCTGCATATTTCACAACAGTTATGCAAAAAATAGTCAGCGCATTCTGTCAGCAAAAGTAAGGTATGTGTTCTGTTATCAGGTAAATAAGAAAGAGAATTAACATGCAGTCTGGGTGAGCAAACCATCACAGTAATAAAAAATAAAATGTGAGAAAGAACTGAATGACCTGAACATGGCCAGTGTCCCCCCATGTGGCACATATATGTGGCTTCTGAGTCATTGAGCGTATCCGGTTTACACCTCCCGCGTGAGCCACCTTTTTTAGCTGGTACATAGCAACAGAATACAGCATCAGCTATGGAGGCTGGATAGTGAAGTAATTACTTGATGCAAAGGCATTATGGACTTGAGAATAAAACATACATGCACGATGGGCTTTGCATCTTCATTAATGTCTTCAGCTTCATCATCACTGCTGCTATCACTATCCTCATCACTTTCACCATCAACTGCTGAAGCTGGTATGGGTGCCCGCTTCTTCCCATTTATGTTGGTAAGCTTGAAAATGCCAATATAATTCCATGCAGCCTTCTCAGCCTGAAGACACCAAAATTTTATTGATTATTTGGGTTCAGTAATGGAGACAATATTGCTGAAAAAGATGCAAAACATAGCAGGAAACCATGAAGCATTGTTTTCTTGCCAACAAATATTTTGAATCTTATATTCGCAGTCTAACAGTCCAAGTTAGAGCTCACTTATTATACAAATATACAAGAAGGCACTCCTAAATTTTTGTTATGGTTTCACATGCTCAGCAGTATAAGCCAATCTGTGGGAGAACACGTCAATGAATTATGGTTTCATACAAATACCAGGAGCACAAAACAAAAATCCAGCGGCATAAAATAAGCCAATCTGTGGGAGAACATGCTTGGGACAAAAGGCTATGTTATTGTTGCGGGCGAACATGACAGTAAATTCAAGTTTTTGGGGTACAGTATAACATTAGCTGGCCAAGTTAGGTTTCCATAGGTGCAAAAAGAAGCATAACCTGAGTTCCAGCAACGCCATAAAGTGTATGTGGAAACTCTGACCGGACAAGTCCCAGTTGATCACGCACAATGTCAAAACTGCAATTGAACACAATTTCGTTGAGAAACATTGGCCTGAAATCAGGACAAGCAAACAATGGCCAGGTGGACAAACGTTACCTCAAGCAAGGCCAGCCAATGCTAAATCCTCGGAGATAATTGTAAGCCTCAGGGTCAAACTGGAGCTCCTCCCCTCTTCCAATTCGTCTACACCCGGTTGCCATACCTGAAAAGAGCCATTAGGCGAGCACACTTGACACGCGAACAAAATGAATCTTCTTATACAAGCCAAAAGATGACTCATTTGACGCGTCACTTGTGTGTAAACAACTAAACACCACTTAATACTCGGCTGCGTCGGAAAAAAAAAGGGGAGCTCACCTTAGCCGGGCCAGACGCAACAGCAGGAATAGATGGCGTGGCTTCCTCTTTCTTCAACCAGAAATTAAAGTAAAAATCAGCAAAGCGAAGGAAAGAATATACTGGAGGGAAAAACAACAAGAATATGACCTTGGCTTTGGATTTGGACTTCTTCCTCTTAATGGCGCGACCCATCCGTGGATGATGTTCAAGGTTTCGCTTGGGCGAGGGGAGAGCGGCGAGGAGTTGCCGAAGGGGGCTGCGCCTGCGAGGGAGGGGACAAGGAATTGCCGTGGCGGTGGTGGCGGCTGCTGCGTCCAGGGTTTCAGTTGCAACCCTCCCAATATGGCCGGGCCGAGAGGCTGTAGTGGTTCGGGCCGTCATGTACAGTTCATAAAGCCCATTAACCTTGCTCAAAGCAAATTGTAGCCTATGTGCAGTCTGGGCTAAAGCCTTTTTCTCCAAAACAAAAAGGTACAGTCTGGGCTCTACGGGGGCTGCTTCGTGTTGTGTCCTTCTAATCTGGAAGAAGTCTATTTTACCTTCCTTAAATCTTGTCAAATCATGTTTTCCTCCACCAATTATAAAACCGAGTATCTAACCCCCAACTACTGAAACCATTCACTTTTCTTCCCCAGACGATTTTAGATTTTTTTTAAGCTTACCCTAGACGATTTTAGATAGCGGTTCGACACCGACATGTGGGCCCACGTTAATGGTATTTTTTATTATTGATATGTGGGTCCCACATATCATTGTCACTAATACATGGACCCCACATGTTGACTAGGTCAAACCACTATGTACACTCGTCCAGGGCGGAAAAGTTAACGATTTTAATAGTTAAGGGAGTTGGATACCCATTTTATAGTTCGAGGAGAAAGTCGAACTGTAAGAAACAGTTGAGAGGGGTAAAATAGACTTTCTCCTTCTAATTTTGAAGAATGGTAGTGTATATATATATATGTATATATATGCTTATTCCTTTTGAAAGAGGTTTATGTTACTTTTGCTCCTCCATGGCTTAGAGATACGTAGGAAAATCAAACAAGGTCAGCTAATTTATTCCGAGGTAGGAGTTGTGACAGATTGCAGAACAGTGAAAACGGGAAAGTCTTATTCTTCATCAGAAATTCAGAATGAAGAGTCACACAGACACAGGTAATCAGCCGTGGCACCAGCATGATCACATTCATGCTTGTCCGTCTGACATGGGCGTAATATAATCCGTATCTGACACGTACAAATAATTGAGAACACACGTAATTCAATCGCAGGTCGGGCATGGCCTTCAATTCTCCTCCTTCTGGGCGTCCTGCTGCTGGCACAGGAACGGCTTGTCGGCGTTTTCGTCGCTGCAGTAGAGGCAGGGGTGCTGCTCGAAGCCCTGCTCGCGCAGCACCGCTCTGGCCATGGTCACCACCTCCCTGTTACTCAGCGCCGCCGGGTGCGCCGCCAGCACCGCCTGCACGGCGCTGCTGAACGCGCCGCACGGCTCCTTCTTGTTGCCGTTGCCATCCTCCTCCTCGGGCACCACGTCAGCGGAGGTCTCGTCCGTCTGGCACCCGCTCAGCAGGATCCCCGCGTCAGCCGGCGACGACGGTGGCAGCGCGATTTTGTGGTGGCGGTGCTGGTGGTGGTGGAACTTGGCGCTGGCGTCGGCGCCGAAGAGCGCCAGGAGGTGGTCGCCGGCGTGGTGCGACGCGTCCACGCCCGACGCGCCGGCGAGGTGGTCGATCAGGTCGGCGTACGGGATGAACCGGCCCCTCCTGGTGCGCGCACGTGTCCCACCGGCGGCGAGGTCATCATCATCTCCATCACCCCAGCCACCTCCGGCCCGATCTGCTCCTTCTCGTTGTCGATGAGGCCGCCGCTGTGGCACGAGTCCGAGAGCATGGTGAAGCCGGCGCCACGCGGCACGCGGTCCACGACGCGCCGGAAGTCCACGTCGGTGAGGAGGTTGAAGTCGCACGGCACGATGGCCTCGTCGTCGCGCTCGCTCCCGCGGTGGTCCGGCATCACCGGCGGCACCAGCGTGCCGTGCCCGCTGTAGTGGAAGAAGAGCACGTCGCCGGGCCCCGCGCGCGCCGCCATGTCCTCCAGCGCGCGCTTGATGTTCGCGCCCGTCGGCGGGGCCGCCGCGCCGCCGTCGTCGGTGAGCACGGCGATGTCGACGGCGGCGAAGCCGAAGCGCGCCACGAGCAGGTCGCGCATGGCGTGCACGTCGTTGATGCATCCGCGCAGCTCGTACCGCGTGCCGCCGTAGTTGCAGCCCACCAGCGTGGCCAGCCGCTTCTGCGCCGTCTTCGTCGTCCCCTCCATTCTTCTCTCTGCGTAAAGTATTTACAAACTTCTACGCCTGATTCAACTGATCGATCAACGTCTCTGCGTGATCGAATCTGTGAAGATTAGCCTCGGCTAGCATGGAGCTTAAATAGATCCCCCATCCAGAGTTATCGCGATCGAGGTGTTGGAAGCACGCGTGCCTATTGCTTGCCTTGCGGAAGCACGAAACATTC
Organism: Chloris gayana; assembly: GCA_031894775.1. Classification (NCBI taxonomy): domain Eukaryota; kingdom Viridiplantae; phylum Streptophyta; class Magnoliopsida; order Poales; family Poaceae; genus Chloris; species Chloris gayana. Next base: position 167,273 of record JAUNZO010003505.1, read on the forward strand.
GTTCGTGTTCTCAAGAGTTAAGCAACATGTATCTGTTTCTTCAGTTCCGACGTAGCTTGTAGCAATGGCCACCTCTTCCGGTTGAAATCTGGTCGGAGGAGTAGTTCAGTTCCCTGGCACAACAGCAACATTTGGATTGCAGTACGAACAAGGCAAGGCGTCTTTAATTATCTCTCGCAGCTCGAGTTTTCAGCTCATTTGGATTGCAGCTGGTAAGCAAATTCTCATGTCATCCGTCCAACAATTATGATGGCGTCTTCCGATAAAATATATAATTAGTGACGGTGAAGATGACAGGTCGGGCATTCCTTTGAAGCTGGGGAGAGAGAGCAACCTGCCCAACAGGACCTTGCTTGCAAGAAAACTTGTAAGACCGCCGGTCATCCATTTCACACATCAACAAGTGCATCCTTTTAGTACGACCCCCGTATTTGTGGCTTCATCTCGATCTGCCTACGTGCTTCAACAGGCACCACATACACACTTACGATATGTAGAATTCCCATTAAATTTCACACCTGCTCTGTTGATCGATCCTCACTATTATATTAATACTGCTAGTTTCCCATAAGCAGCAGTAGTAGGCAACAATAATAGCATCGAAGACTGGAGCGTATGATGATCATATTGAGATGAGGGCTCAGGTTTCTCCGAAATATAATATTTTTTAGGCGATATTACCTTACAAGAATAGCTAACTTTCTGCCAAATTCAAGGAAATAGACCCCTGCTGCTGGTTTGTTAAGCAACATGGTTCGATTGCTTGTAACAGGTTGGTTAGTTCGAGTGACGAGGCCTAATTGCCTGACTAATGGGCAAATATTGTGTTCGTAAATTTGTTGGCTGACATTTGAAATAAATATGGAAAAACCTCATCTTTCCTTTATTTCCAATTTATAAATACCTATAAATAATCACTCAAAAGTTTGGTAGTGTGACCGGACAAATTTATGTTGTGCATCAATTTGTTTTGTTTGCTTATTATACCATTATATATTTGGTAGGTGTAGCAGTGATATTATATTGCAACTATTGTTTTTTTATATAATTATATTGCAACTATTGTTGAGTGACTCACATGTCACAACCCTTTGCTGGTTAGGTATAGTATCCATTGGGCATGATAATACGATCACTCCTGCTTGACATGTTTATAAAAAAATGGATATTAAGGCGGGGAGCAGCGGGATATTTTATAAAAATGAATAGAAAGCACCACATGTTTGAGGCTATGAGAAAATACATGCACCATTCATAGCATACATTTGACATAGGGAATCGAGCTAATGTCGCCTGGGAAAGCATATTACAAGATTAGTATATATAGCTAATTTTCTGATCATGAGTACATCTTTGATGTTACGTAATTTTCATGGTGCCTTCAACTGCTCATTTAGGAAGCTGAAACAATTTAATTTCCAAATGCCATTATTCCGTTGCTTGGGGTTCTACAATCGCTTCAAACCATAATATTCTGGTAATGCTAGAAATGGCTTGAAGGTCAAAACTAACCCAACACATTGAACCAAATTCAGGATAAAGAATATGATTTGATCTCCTGCATGATTAATGGAATAATTATTATTTACCCATTGCCATCGTCACACTTGCAAATCGGATAGGTTAACAAGATGAAACACATATAAATACTACAGTTGTTGTTAGAGGAAGAAATGTGGGTCATATCATAGGCTTACCAGGAAGGAAGGAAGCATCTTGACGCTTTTGAGCCCATGAGAACCTACATTAAGGAAATCTGTGAGCAAGATTATAATTATCTTACTGCACCACTTGCATCTAATACAAACACTTATAGCTGGCATAAATCATTTTTGCTGCAAATATTTTATTTTGCTGTTATTAATCAACTATGTTATGTTGATTCACCTTCCTATAATTTTCATTATTTATTAAGGCCTACTATATGGCGAGGTTTATGGCAGACTTTTTTTAAAAGGTTATTGATTTTTAGGCAAATTTATATCTAAAGGAAACATAGATACAAGAATATACATCCATTACTCACAAAATGCCAGCTCCTGCTGGACCAATAGCCTTGAAGAAGGACATTGCAGTTGTAGATATGCCATTTGCAGCACCTCTTTGTCTTTGTGGCTAATTTTAAAATAAACTGTATCAGCTAACTTTTCGTACTTTCAAAATATGAACTTAATCAAATCGATCTGATACTTACCACGGCAAAATTTTGCAGAAGTGAAGTGCCAGTTAGAATAGTAGTCTGAGCACATTTGTAAAAAAAAGTCTATAGTCAGTATGAAGGATGGATATTATTGAAGAAAACAAAGTATGAACAAAAAATATTTACCAAATATTAAAACATGTAATTGCTTATCCTACTTTAATTCTCTACAATCAATTACACAATAAACTCTAAAGTAACTATAAGAATAAGTGAATTATTTGATGTACACAAATATGACATGAAAGAATTGGAAAAAAAGGATAAGAAAAGACCGGATTAGTTTTTTCTTTTCACTGTTTGAGATAGGCATAATTCCTAAATATATACATAAATTGAAGGTGACGCAATATTTTCGTGAAGTATGAGTATTGGCATATAGTATAGGCTTCATACATATAATGTAAATATAAATAACTATTGATTTATTTATCCTTGTTTGTATTATATCAAAATATGTAATATTAATGCAATACTGAAATAGAGTCAAAACTTACACCAAAAACACCTTTCGCAATACTAGCGGGATATATAGCTAGTCCAAGTTTATAGCCTGATAGGTACTTCATGAAGGGATAAGCAGCAAGAAGTGGTATAGAAAGGACCTATAAATGTAATTATGTATAAGTATTGATAATGATGGGACTTATTTATGTTTTTCTGAAGCACAGTAAAGTACTCACAGAAGAGATGCGACATGAATAGACAGATCCAAGTAATTTGTGGACTGCTCTGTAGAAGAATAATTGATACACAAGAAGTCCAGCACCTAGAATATAATGTGAAATTAATACTTCTTCATTTCTGTATATAATTAAAGTAGATAACTTCTAATAATAGGACATAATGTGGGGCAGTTAGATTTTAGTGTACTTGTACAACTTATTAATATTAGCATTGATGTGGCTGTTAATTTCATGACAAGAAGTGTTTGGCCTTGTATTCTCATATCAAGCACCATATATAAATGACTGACTAACAGAAGAAATATTTAATGACTTATATAATCCGATTTGTTAGAAAATTGTTCAAATGATCATGTTAATAGTTTGTAGCTAGCATTGTTGTTATACCTGAAATAGCAAGAACCTGTCCAACTTCTTTAGATGAAAAGCTTAGGCCTCCATACTTCTTTTCACTTACAGCCCATAAGGAGAATATCTAGAACAAAAATTAAAATATATAAGTTATTTAATTGTAATGTATGTGGTGATTCGTTCATATACATATGTAGACTTAGTGGAGATGAACTATATTGATTTCATTGCTTTACCTCACTATATGCTGTGTCATGAAGGGTAAAAACACTGTATGCAATGATTGAAGACATCAATGGTCTGTTCTTGTAAAGGCTCTTATCAGAGTTTATGTCTTCTGTTTGTGGTGGTCTTGAATCACCTGACATTCCTATCATGTTTTCTATGTTTTTGTGCTTATGAAGTGTCTCCTGATAATCAAAATTTAAATATACTTGGTTCAGTCTCCAATCATATGTCTATACTTAATCATGTCAAACAATAAATAGCTATACTATAATAACCAAGAAGCTACATTCACATTAGTTATGTAGCAATAATCTAGGCAACAAAACAATAACTCATCAAACTTTTCTATGTCTTATTTATTCTTTTGTGTCTTCTTACTAACCTAGATATGAAGGAAGATAAAGTAACTGATAGAGATTCACTTAAAATAGGATTAAGTCCTCATTATAATCTTCACGTTTGATATGATAATAAACTCCTCTTGTGGATCTCTAGTGTTTTAGAGACTCTTAAGTTTTAAGTTTTTCATCAAGTAATACAAACCAAGTTCCATCAAAGTTCCAAGCATATTGCTTGTGTTGTTGATTCATCTATGTTCTTTAATGAAAAGCATGATTTACAATAGTGCCAGGGATAAACATGAGAACTAATGGTTTATTATAAAGGACCCTTTAACTACTATGTAGACCAAGTGGATTTCCTGAAGTTGAGATAGACGATAGATAAAATGGAAATTGTTCATGTTTAACTGAAAAACAATATAATACATTATTTGGAGTTTGAGACTAAGTGCACATACCGGCAACCAGATGCAGGATATTAGAACTGCAACTGAAAAGATGGATATGCAAAGGCATGGCAAGAGATATGGAAACCTAAGGAAATGTAAACACAGTTATATACTTTCAAGATTTTAGTCGAAACTTTGAGTACAATGTTACACAGTAAGTATACCTCCCGAATAGAGATTCTTCGGATACTATATTTGGATATTGTAGTGCAGGCTGACATACAAGAGAAAGTATAGTTAGCTGTTTAAAAGTAACTAAGGTCATATAGAAAAATAAAATCTGAACTATATGGAAAATACTTCAGAGAACATAGGGAAATGTGCCCACCCTAGCTTTGTTATTAATTATGGTTAAATATAAATGTTGAATTTCTGATTATACTATTAAACATGTCAGACTAGTTGTAGATATGTTATAAAATCATATATTGAAATACAAAAATATCAAATTCTTACAAATTTATAAAACTGTTAAATTTGATAAATTTGTCAGAATTTGATATTTTTGTACTTCAGTTTATGATTTGACAACATATCTATAACTAGTCTGACATGTTTAATAGTATAACCAGAGATTCAATATTTAAATTTAATTATAAATAATTAAAAAAGCTAGGGTGGGCACATGCCCCTATGCCCACAAAAGTCATTCTCGAACTATGGGAAATATTTCAGAGAACATAGGGATATTTGTCCATCCTAGCTTTTTTATTAATTATGGTTAGCAACACAGAAAAGTTGAAATATAATATATCTCACCCGAGCAAGGTAGCCTCCAATAGATGGGCCAAGTACAAGACCTATGCCCCAACCAGTACTAACCTGTAATAATCAATAAGGGCCCGGGTGAACATATGCATGAGACAAAACCAACGGTGGTTGTAAAATGGCATGCATTTTTCTTACAACTGATAACCCTAGGGCTTGGTGCTCTGTTGGGGAAACTTCTATTGAATAAGCCTGCAGACAATGATAGTAATAATAATACTTATATATTCTCTATAATATGGAACTGATTCTATGCATAATCAATGTATATCCTTAAATACCTTTATTGGTGCAAGCATGCCATTTAGAGCACCGAGAATCAATCTTGTGGTAATTGCCATCCAATACTTTACACTTAATCCAAATAGAGTGTTAAATATGACCCTGGAAGAGCATTTACCAAGCTTAGGACAATAGCCATGTCAGAAGATATTGCACTGGGATTAGTGGCATAATAGAGAAAGTTTGCTCACACTGAAAAGACGGAAAATAAGATGATCGGTTTTCTCCCGATGCGATCTGCCACAACGCCCCAGAAAAACGAGGCAAAAAATCTACCAACAAAGTATGACGCACCTAAGCAATATATATAGTGTCAGCCATATGTTTTGAAGTGTCATTCTGTCTATTTTACTTATAATTCTTGGTGCGTTATAGTTGGTGCAACATAATTAGAAGGGAGCATGTTATATTTAATGAATGACTTTGATACGCAGTTCTCGTACCTAGAAAACCAGCGTATAATCCAATATCTTCTTTGTTTTTCGCCACATGAAGGTCTTCAATCTGTTGGCAAGAGAATCCAACCGTAAATAATATATGCCACATAAATAAGACTGATGGGTAGCATTTAAGTAGATAGTGATGCATCCTACTCTATTTTGGCGAGAGAGCCTTAACACGTTGCACACAATTGCACTTGACAAAAACACATCATTATCTGAAAGATAAGTTTGGCCCATTCATCCTTGTAAGCCGTACGTGTTGTACCAAGTTCCACATTTTAAAATGTGAAATATATCTTGCTCATCAAGTTAACAAAGGTTCATGGTTGAAATATTGTTCTGATGTTAGTTCGTAAATCTGACTGCTAAGATTTTGTCAATATATGTTAACTGATCATTTGATTGTATCTTTAAAATTGTTTGATTAATAACACCATAAATAATAAATATGGTGAAGACTTAGGTGTGTCTATTAATAATTCAAGCCTTATTGTAGCTTCTTTTAAAAGAATATATAATTTTGGACAAAATAATGTGGGGGTAAACCTACCATGAAGTATAGGAAGGGAAACAAGGCTGATATTGGAAGAGCTGAAAAAACATATAGCCAAGTGTCAGTGGTGACTCATAATGCATTATTACCCATAATCATCAGAATGGAAGCCAAGGAAACTAAGGAGTCAAGAGATGGCAAAACTGGTATTTGCGACAACTATCCGAGTGAGTTCTTAATTATAACACATATGCATGTAGGTAGTGTCTCAACAAAAGAAGGGTTGTATGTGTGATATGTGCATAAGCCAGGTCAAAATGAAGCAGCCAGCTAGCTAGGTACCAGTGGCAATGGAGGTGATGGCTACGAAGAAGAGCTCCTTGTAAGGGATGCCCGTGCCCATCTGCTTCTTTCGCTCCATGGCGCAACCCGGGCAGCCTTCCACGTACTGCATCGTCGCCGGTGCCGATGGGGGCGCCTCCTCACTCATCCTGACGATTACTTGGTTGGCGAGGCAGGCAAGCTGGTTAGCTAGCTTTGAGTGAAAATGAAATTAAGCCACATCTCTAAGTGTGCATGTTAGATCTCTTATATACATGGCAACTCTGCCAGGCACATGAATGATTAGTCATTGTTGACCAATCTGGTGATTGACTGATATCAATCACTGTAGCTGGGTAGTTTGCTATGTGTTCTTGAATCCGCCTGAGATGTCTGTCTGCGCATGCGTGGACGATGCGTGCCTGCTTTTGTTGATGGGCAGCATGCAACAGGCGTTTTCCTCTTGGACAAGCTGCATCGTCGACCCGGGAAAATTTTTAATAAAAAAATCATCGTCACAAAACACAGACAAAATTCATATTTCGTGGACGACTTTAGTTTAACGCCGATCGCCTACCAAACCAAATAGTACTCAAATAGAAAAAGATATTAGCGGTACATGAAGTATATGATATATGTACCTGATGGCGTGCGTACATGACAACATGATAGTTAAGTACATACTCGACTGTACACAGTACACTATTTCAGTAAACGGAGGATGATTATGTGTGTCGACATATATAGTGGGATTAAAATGCGTTTCAGCGCTGATGGTTGTTGTCATCCGACTTCCCAAGTCAAAGTCAGAACTGCTCATGGCCTCTCGCTTATGCGTCTTCCTACAAATTTAATCGCTAGCTGATGAATGCAATCGAGCTTGGAATAATCAGCGTGTGCGAGACAACATGAATCGTGCCGCTAGACAAGTAACACCGCGGCCTGGTGGCAGGCAGGAGAAGCTACACAGATGGTTTACTTAATCGTAATAATGCTGATGATGTATATATACGGTACTTAATTACTTGGACGTCAGCTTACTAGTACGTGTTATAATCAAGTGAGACATGCTAACAAGTTTTGTGGCAGTACGTATAACATCACGATGAATGGGACATTATGCATGCGCTGGTTTGGATCAGATGGGAGAAGAAAAACAACCCATCTCTAAGAATTCGGTACGGTAGCAGCTAAACAAGTTTGTTAGCCTACAGATTCTAGAACCTCCTAGTCTTGATTTCCAAATATAACGACTCCGTAGCACGTACTACCTCCGTTCCAAAATGTAAACATTTGTTGACTTTCTAGAACTGTCTTTGACCATTCGTCTTTTTCAAAAAAAATGTGAAAATAATAATATTTTTTTGGTATTTTGATTTATTGTTAGATATATTTTAAATGTAATGTATTTGTTTTTATATTTTAATAAAAAATTTGAATAAGACAAGTGGTCAAACGCAAATCTGAAAAGTCAACAAATGCTTACATTTTGGAACAGAGGGAGTACAGATTTCGTCAATGACTCATATTGATCAGTCCATTTCATCAAGATTCAAGACGATGACTCCATCATGTGTACACATGACAGGTATATGAAACAATGCACACAGAGAAAGCCACCAAGAGCTTATTGGGCGAAAAGTTGTAATCGACATAAAGGAAAGTATGGTCATCAATTGTGGTCCATGAGGCAAGATCATATATTCATTTTTACCCGGGACTAATTTCAGTTGATTGAAAGACCGTTTAACACACTAGATCGATATCGGATGATCTACAAAACATTTTTTTTTCTATAGTCTATACATTAACAAAATTTTCTCCTCTATCTACATGTTACATAAACCTAAAAAAATAAATGACAATACAAATTATAGTACAATCATGTTGATTACAAGTTTTCAAACTTTCGGTCGATTGAAAAGAAGGAAATATCTAGCAAAAAAAAGAGAAAAGAATGAAATATGTTTTCCTATTTTTTGTATTGATTTTGTGTAAAAGATATGTACAGCAAAAAGGCCATACGCCCAATGAAGACCCTAGTCTAAGAAGTATCAAGTTACAAAATTACATAGGAAGGCACTGATCAAGTCCTTCACTGCAGGTTTGGCTCTAAGAGCTACCTGATCCAACTCCAATTTGAAGAAAATGCTTCCAAGCTTGTAGGGAAAGTGGCTTGTTATAAAAAATAATCTCATTTTTGTGTCACCAAATTGCCCGGCATCCCACTATCAGAATTTCATCTGGATTAATGTGAGTATCCCAAATGATGTTCTGTGATTGCCATCATCTCTTACTGAATCTGCACTGAAAGAACAAATGCAAGAGAGTTTCTTCAGTGTTGTCCTGGCAGAGCACACAGTTATAATCGTCCAAGTGCTGATTTTTCCTTCTTAGCAAATTTCTGGTATTTCTTTTGTCCCTCAATACTAGCCAGAAGAAGAACGTCAATCTGCTTCTACAGCAAGAGTGCCACATCCATTTAAACCAAGGTGATGTTGTGCAGGTGCCAAGGAGCTTAAGATAAGCATTCTTTGTAGAAAAAGTGTTATTTCCCCAAATGTAACCCCAGACATCATTGGCTTCCAAATCCAAATGGAAGTTCTCCAAGTTAGCCCTGAGATCAGTGAGTTGATTAGAGGCAGTCATGGATAAAGGCAACGAGAGAAGGTTCTCAACGTCTCCTTGAAGGAAAGCTCGAAGGAGTCTTGTTTCTTGAAGCTAGAGCAGAGATGTCGCTTAATTTCCAGATGCTTGAGTCAGCCACGCAGGTGCTCGTCCTCACCAGCAGGCAGCAGGAGGAACGGGGGAGGCACTACTGGACCGAACGCACTCCGAACATTTCTTTAAAAAAAAATCAGTTTGATACAGCACCTCTGCTGCAGGGCTGCGTCTTGTTTGTTAGGTAACTGGCAAGCTGCCATCATCATACCGTGAGCTAGTCTTGTTTGTTACAGTTGAGAAAGAAGCAAGAGTATTCGCATTTTACCGGTCGTAGTTTAGGGTGTGTTTGATTACACTGTAGCGGTGAAAAAAGCTGTTGTGGACTGTGCGCTGTGAAAAAAGTTGTTGTAGGATATGAGCTGTGAGAAAGTTGAAAGCCGTTTGGTAAAACAACCGTGACTTTTTTGAAAACTTACTAGCAGACCCTACTTGTCATTTATATATACATACATATATACACACATATATAGAGTTATATGTACATAAAAATAAATATATTTTATACATATATACATAGCTGTTCACAATTTTGTATGTATAATATATTTAATATTTATCTATTTATTTATATCATATATATATAATACATATATATACACATGTATACAAATAAATAGATAAATATATATACATATACATATATATACATATGAAACAAAAAATATCTTATACATAAAACATATATAAGATACACATATAAATAAATAAATATACACTTATATCTTATACATATAAACGTATTGCTAGTATATATACATTTATTTATTTATATGTATCTTATAGATATAAACATATATAAGATATATATAAATAACTAAATAAACACATAATATATACTATATAAATATATATTTAAATATAAGTTAATATATATATATTATGTATATATATGCACATATATATACATGCATATATGTATGTAGGTAATTTCTTCAAACTTGTAAAAGCCAAGCCAATAAAAGCATCTCCATACCTGCTTTCAGAAATGAACTAGTAAAAAGCTGCTTTTATTGACAGTCAACCCTTTGGTTGGGCTGCTGGTTTTTCTGAAAAGACAGAACCAGGAAAAACCCAACCAAACACACCCTTAATCCATGCACCATGGACAGCCATCTCAGTTTACATTTTACCGGTCGTGGTGGCTGCTAACCCATTTGGGCTTCCAAGGCGACGCACATGCAGCTTCGGACAGAGGGAGAGGAGGCAGAGTAGGGGCTGTTGTCTCGTGTATGCCATTCGACTAGGAATGGAGCTTGAAGGCAGCATTTCGCATGATCGAGCGTGATAACAAAAGGAAGAAACCGACAAGTATTCAAGTTATGCCAGGTTTCAGACACGTCTCACTAGTGAACATGCCCAGTTTTCCTCACATTCCAGGCACCTTAAGCCCACAGCCTTTATAATCGTATAGCAATTAGCACCATTTTTCTGCTTTATTTTTGCTTGTGGCTGATCAAAGGGTAAGTACACTTCGTCTTCAATCATGATAACAGCTTGTACACGTTATACTGTTTAGATCAAGAATGTTGGTCTTGTGATTGGGGGCTACATTGGCTTTGAACTTCCTATTGAACATGGGTACATGCCGTTTAATCATACATTTTTTTTATCAGAACAACCAGGCATGTCTCAACTGTCAAGTGACAGTCTTTACACTCAATTACACTATACTATTTTGGCTATGCAGGTAATACAAGAAAAGGTTTAAAGGTGGATATGAGCCCAAGGAACTCTACCAAATTCAATGTCACAAACACCAAATGATCACCTGCACATCCAAAAAAGCAAAAAGTAAGTACAAAAAAGTTTAACTCTCTTCCAAATTAAAGACTTATACCTGTAGCAAAAAGTCAATATTATTTTACCTGGCAAAAAAGCAGCATTTTGTCGTTTTTGTGCCCACGAAAATCTGCAGTTGACAGTATATATCAAGTTCTGTTGCACACAATCAGAACAATAATGCTAACTGAGCACTATATTTGTATGTAACTGTAACACTTCTAGGCTATTTGGTGGCACACAATTGGTGCAGATTGTACTGCTCCATAGTTGAACATTTTAAAATGAAAAGTTCTTGTCCTATTGAATTTATTAGGATCTAAAAATTAAATATAAAATAGATCTAAAAAATTGCTGCAGATTGTACTGCTCCATTGTTGAACAGAGTATATGGAGATGCAACATCTGAGATATCTCTAAGTTAAATATGAAAATTTCTCAATCGAATGGCTCCATCCGGGCATGCTAAAAAAAAACTTAGAGAACATGGTTAGCCACACTGGTGTGTATTCACATTTTGTTTATTGAATACACGTAATATGTTAAGAAGGAACAGTTCGATAATTAGCAAGTGAAATATGCTCGATATAGCCGATTTGGCTAGTGGTGACTTGATGAAACTATGTAAACATTGTACTTTCCACGATCTAAAATATAAGTCCATTTGGACACTGCATCATGGTTTTAAATATATAATTTTAACAATTATATCAACAAATATTCAAATACAAATAATAACATAACATCTCATGAAAGTATTTTTATAATCATCAGTCTAATAACATCGAGTAGCAATCTATTTAGCTTTTTAGATATTTTGATTGTCAAAGCTAAAGTATCTTTAACCTTCCTAAACGGATTTACATTTGTAGTCAAAGGCAATGTAAGATCACATTCAACGAAATACAAGCACCTATAAGTTGTTACAAGCGGTTTGATTGTGCATTTAGTAAAATGGAGAGAATTTCTTACATTGCCCCTGCCCCTACTGGAGCAATTGCCTTGAAAAATGATATTGCCGTCGTTAATATACCATTTGCAGTACCTCTTTGTTCTTGGCACTGAAATTAAATTCAATAAATATTTATATTGCATAGTTTTAGTTGATTCATGTCAGTGTTCATTTGAGTTCATACATACCACTGCATTGTTCTGTAAAAGATTAATTCCTGTGCTGACAGTAATCTGTAGTAGAAAGATAACAAATTGCCACATTAGATGAATTACTCTGTATATGTGCATAGTGAATCATCATTAGATTATATGGTATAGTGAGGTACTATAGTGGTGGTCTGAACTTAATTTAAAGAAATAAAGATATTAGCAAATTCTTACTGCAAGAGCACTTTTCATCATGGCAGCGGAACAGAGAATCAAGGAAAGTTTGACTCCAGATAAGTATGTCATAAAGGGGTAAGTTGCAAGAACTATTATAGAAACAGCCTGAAAAATCAATGCCAAAAAATCAAGTAATGATCAGTAAATATTTGTTTTCATGTTTGCTTTGAGCAGGAGAGATTACTCACAGATGCAATCCGTGATGAATTGATTGTTCCAAGTATTTTGTGAATCCAATGATAAATGAAAAGCTGATATAAAAGAAGGCCAGCACCTGAAATGAAGTGAGGATCTCTATCACTAGCAAAATGAAGGCAAAAACAATATGAAATTATTTTCACAAAGCTACAAACCACCACTTTTGACATGGAAGTAAAAATAATAAGTCAGAAAATAATGGAGGTTATCTTCTAATTTCTGTTTTTTAGTCATGAAGCAAGGGATATGGAAAAGTGATGGAATACCTGCGACAGAAATAATCTCACCAATATCTTCAGTTGAGAAGCTAAGACCACCGTACTTCCGATTGCTCACAGCCCATAAGGAAAGTATCTAGTATTGAAAGGTTTACATAAGTGCATTACAGTTGAGTTCTACGACCAAGGAAACATGGTAAAAAGTACATGGAGTATGAAAGAGTGATACTCTACCTCACTATATGCTGTATCATGAAGACCAAAAATACAACAAGGTAACACAGTTGACATCCAAGGCTTGTTCTGAAGCAAACTCTTCTTGCGAGGTGAATCACACAAGCAACCCTCTTTTGATGGTTTGGAATTGACTACAGTGATTTCCTTTTTAAGACATTTATGTGTATGGATGGTCTCCTGCATGAATCCAGTTTGAGGATGTAACCATATATTTTTAACATTGCTAGAGAATCTTTGTTGTGAGATCTAGACAATGCACGTATATTCAAATTATGTAAAAGCCTGCTACCATTTGTTTTCAATATAATAAAAATTATGGAGCAAAATGATAATTTCTATAAATTAAGTGTAATAACACCAACCAAATAGTCCATCTGTGAATTGCAAATTATGTTGCATATAGGATTTTTTTTTTTTTTGAGGAAATTACAGTAGGGGAAGCCCCTGCTGTGGTATTAATGCATATATGATTATTGTTCATGCTATTTGGAACACTTTTGGAATATATACTTATCCAAACCACAATGAAGGTCAAAGTATAATAAATCTTAGGTTTAGTAACTTTAGACAATGAGAGAATGTCCTAATTAAAAAATGTTACATACCGGGAGCCATGTGCAACTTATTAGGACAATAGCAGAAAGTGACGATACACTTAGACAAGGTAATAGATATGGGAATCTGCAAAAAATGCAAATACAATGAGTTGAACAATCATAATGTCCAAAACTACAAATACATCACAAATTTCTTGTTGTTTAAGGGTACTATATATCTTGCACCTGGATAATTTACCTGCCAAATACAGAATCTTCAGAGAATATGTGCGGATATTTTTCAGCTGGCTGACGACAAAGAGGAAAGAAGAATAAGAAAACGAGAGCATTTTCCTTCTGTTTTTTTATGACTGAGTATTTTCCTTCTGTTGTTTTTGGTTGAAAAGGTACCTGCGCAAGGCAACCTCCAAGTGCTGGGCCAACAATAAGACCAAAACCCCATGCTGTACTCACCTATTATTAAAGTATAGTACATCAGACTAACAATGGTTATGAAAAAGGATTATTAAATAAAATACAACTCATAAATTCTTGCTATGAGATATATACAACTGAGAGGCCAAGTGCTTGATGTTGAGTTTGACAAACTTCACAACAATAAGCCTGTGATGTTTACAAATACAATATAGTTAGTTTCATTTAAAACACATGATATGGTTTCTTATTGATACTGCTGATTTTGAAATTACCTTAATTGGAGCAAGTAAACCATTTAGAGCACCGAGAACAAGTCTTGTAGCAATTGCCATATGATATGTTGTACTTAGACCAAATAGTGTATTCAATATGACCCTAGAGATTGGAAGAGAAATATCTAATTAAGTAGTGCAACACCACACTGAAATCCAAAGTTGTTTAATGCTTAGTTAGAATCTTTGTACAACTTACACAGACAAAATTGAAAACACAATGACTGGCTTCCGTCCGATATAGTCTGCTACAACACCCCAAAATATTGCACCACATGCTCTTCCGACCATGTACGATGCAGCTATTCATTTAGAAACACATTGACATAAGTAATATTCATATGTACTGTGCATCTACTTTTTATGATAAATTGTATTTTTTTATAGGCCATTACCAAGAAAACCAGCATAATATCCAATGTCTTCTTCTATTTTAGCGATGTGGAAATCCCTCACCTATTAAAAGATGCAAGTAGATACTATTAGATAAGCATAAGGCAGATAAGTAAATAATAATTTCCTTAAACTAAGATGGGAGATATTTTTTTCAACATATATGTAGAAACGCTTCAAGAAACAAATCTTACTGGTGAGCATCTTGGAAATAAGGACTTTTCACGATTTTTTTCGCGAATATTGGAAATATGGCCTGATGTGGGTTACATTGTTTTGTTTGGATCTTAATAATTTTATACTCCATATCCCAGCCAGCTCTTTAACACATTTTTTTTTCATGGCTACTGGAAATAAAAAGATTTCTACAGAAGACAAAACTACAGGCTAAAAAACTTAAAGATGGTCAATGTACTGATATGACAAAAAAATTTGGACTGACATTAGTAGATCGATCAAGCTGAATGATATATGCATGTGTAATAAGATATCAATTTATCGTTCTTTCATGTTGCATATTGTTAGTAATTAAGGCAAAGAGATACATTACTGCCCTCAAGATTATTACACAGAGTATTGATTGCATAACTTGAGACAACGTACCATGAAATACATAAATGGGAAGAGGCACGTGATTGGTAAAGCTGAAAAATGCAAGGATAGAAACAGTTAAGCCATCAGATATGAGGATGGAACCGACACAATAATAATGTGTGACACATATAAGAATGCGAGATAATTATATATTCTACCTGCCAAAAAAATTATATATTGTGCTGATGATGCAACAGCTACCTAGTTTATTAATACCAACTTGATAATGCAAATTAGCTAGCTAGCAATGTCTTTGTGCTGGTAGGCTATCATGTGCAATATCTATCTTATTTGGAGGCTCAGTTCTTATATAAACAATAGAAAAGATGAGGACTAAACAGGAGTGTTCTTATCCAATAATCAGGGCTAGCACTGAAAAAAGTGTGTTCTCAAAGGCGTATGACTATAATTCGATCCAGGGCTCGCACGTTGCACAATCCCCACATAAGAATATAACAGATCAGGGCTTTCTGCATACATGCTTAAACATGTGCTGTGTCGGAAAAAAAATCAAAGGTATAGGTTAATTTATTTTCTAGCCACTGATTATAGAAGAGTTATCGGTAAAAATGAGAAGACCATCAATTCTCTTGCTAACAGTTATCAATCTTTCTTGTCCTTCTCATGACGCAACAACTTCTTCTGTTTGTGTGCTAGCTCGCCATGACACAATTTCCCCAGGTGTCTTCTGTGGTGGTATGCCGCAGCGCTAACTTGCAATAATGATGTCTCAGCCCTGGCTCAGACTAACGAGCAGCTTGGGAACATCTCTGATATCCTGCCTCCACCGTCGTTGCAACTTCATGTGTGGTCTACTTGGTTCGAGGTGTACAGCAGTTTATTGCTTGCTTTGTGTTTAGTTATGTCCTTAGCAAGTGGACTAATGGTATTAATAATAATAATTAGTTATAGGGCAGGAGTCATAATAAGTGTCATACATGATGTAGGAGCAGAGCAAGCTGCAGCATGGAAAAATGGATTCCAAAAGGTCTACCACGACCACCAGTCATCTTATAGGTCTTAAACAACTGCAACTACATTTGCATGCCTGTCTGATTATTTATCTCAGACATATTCCCTGCAACTTGTTCTATCCAGTTGTACATGCCAAGCTAGTCAAAGTCCTCGAGGTACCATCTCTATCTGATCTATTCAAGCGTCTCCGGTGACTGTTACCCTAATTACCGGCTGGGACGGGCAGTACACCACTCCCTAACAAAAACTGATCTAACAACAAGCAGGAACCAGGTGTTGCACACAGCACGACACAAGCATCCTACGTGCAGAATGCTTAAATGTTCAGCAGTATGATGTTGCAGCACACGGATCAATGAACGTGGATATACCTGAGGCGAGGGTGGTGACACCAACGAAGAAGAACTCCTTGTACGGAATCCTGCCGTTGCTGTTCGCCTTCCTCCACTCCATCACACACCCGGGGCAACCCTCGACCACTGGGACTGGCGCCGGTGGCAGCAGTGGTGCCTCCAAGCTGCCCATCACGTACAATGTTTTTGTTAACCACCTCAACCAATCTCAGCCAAATAGCTATGTTTGCCTCTCTATTTATACTGATGTGGCCAGTGAGCACAATATAACGCTACAGCAGATGCAGGAAACAACTTTTTTGCTAAATAAAGGTTAGCCCGTCATGATTCATGACACGAAGGATGAGCATCCAGCAGTCAGCAAAAATAATAGAACCTAACCAGATAAACAATGGAGTAGTAGAAGTAAATCTACTAATTTTTATATGAAACACAGTAAGAGCAAACACTAAGAATAAGGATACCCGTGTTTCTTTTGCTTTCTCTATATCGGGGCAGTACTTTACTGAATCAGAGTTTGACCTCTGGCTCCACTCCTGCCCGTACGTAATCTGAGTTTGACCTGTCTTGACAATGGATCAAAAAGCTGCACTTCCTGTGCTGTGTAGTTCTGCTACTGCATACATCACTTGCAATTGACAGTGAATAAAAGCTCTAGCCCCCTTTCAGGTTCTCAGAAACCTTCCCTTGAATATTCTGAAACTTCTACATCAGTTGAAAATCCTCAAGTAGCAAAGGAAACCATATGCTGGCCCTTCTGTGATGACAAGCAGTAGTAAGTCATCAGTGATACCAATATACAGTACATCTTGGGAAAAAATATTTGGTGATAAAATACACTGTCTCAGCGGGGTCACAAATTTAGATGAAGAGGGAACCAATAGGCATGTAAAATGTAATGAAGTATAAACTCGTTCATTTGTGATGTGGCGAAAGATGAAGATATAAGCATTTCATCCATCTCTCCTAATGATTTGTCATTTTCACATACCCCAAGCAGAGTTAAGTCTTGATTTGAAATTTAATATGCTCATCGATCACCATCTTATTACAAGTGTAAGTTTTTTGGGATTTTGTAAAAGCTTCAAATTATGTTATCTTAGATGGTTTTAACTATTCCGCAGAGAAGTGGTGCCAAGGCTAACCTTATTGGGTGGAGTTTTGCGGAGAAACTTGTCACTATCCAAATGGACCGTATAGAAAATGAGAGTTCTGGACATTAGCAGTGTAATAATTTTGTATACAATAAAAACACAGTTTTGTCTTCAGACTGGACTAAACAAGGCCTTGGGTTTTTTATTGATGCCACTAGCTAGGACAACTTTTTAGTTTCAAAATAAATATATAAGAGGTGTTGTTCTAACACCATTAGTTAAAAACCAGTGACAGTAAGTACAAGAGGAATCAAGCTCTTGATCCGTTTGCAAACTTTATACTGCACTAATACTCAGGAGATAGGCAAGGCATGCATAAAGTAAACGGACGGACTGCCACATGTATAGGATGCAATGGTGGTGATGGCGATGATAAGGAATTCCTCCTAAGGGATGCAGCTTTTGCTCTCCTTCCTCCTCCATGGCACAACAGGGACAGCCATCAACCAAGCTACACCATCTGCGGTCATGAGAGCGCTGCAAGTGATCAAGAACTGCCTGGTTGTCTGCAGGGCTGCAGGCTATAGCAACAAAGGCTCAAGGGAGCGAATTATTAAGGCAGGAAATGGTAGCTCTGTATTATTCATCTGGCCAATGATCATCGTAGTTGGCTATCTATAGCTGTGTTTTTCGATATTCAGCTGGTGGATCGTTTATCTGTCAGTGGTGCACCATGCATGTGTGCCTCCATGGGCAGCATGCAGCAGGCTTGCCGAGTTGCACAGCCTTTGGTGGGGGAGGGGGTCGGGGATAATGTATTTCTCATTTCGCGAGCTAGTCACTGAGTCGAAGCACAAATTCAGATGTATTCGATGCATTTCGATTCAGTCTGCCAAATCAAACACTGATAGACGGTAGTACGTGTAAGCAAGTTCTCCCAACGAAATACATTAGAGTAGTTAAGGTCTGTGTCAGCTCTGATAAGTGTTGTCATCCGAGCGCCAGATAGAGTCAGATCAAAGTCAGAATCGTTCATGGCCTGTCATGAGTCCACCTGCTACATATGAATTAATGCACCAGCAACTGACGAATCCAATAATGTGTCAGCGTGCGGCAACGTGAAGTGTGCCGCCCGAGAGACTCTCTCTTCTAATTTCCTCATCATCTAATCATTTTAATAATTAGAATGGATATGAAACTTCGTATACTAAAAGGAGATTAAAAAATCAGTACCGTACTTGTGTCAGGCTTAGGATTAAAAATGCAGTCCAGCCTAAAGTCTTCTTTCTGTGTTGGGTGATTGAAGGAGAAGCGCACTGCTTATGCGAGAATACGGCTAACTGCCTCACAGGATTTAATGACGGCGAATACGAAATCTGCTACTCGGAACACTCGAACTCAAATCGACGGAAGAGTTCGGGATGCGACAATGCGATGCTCACGAGTGAGGATCAAAGAGGGATGGAAGCTTCATACCTCGATGCCCAGCTCTGGAGCCGAATGACGGCCGCGGCGGTGGCGCTATTTCCGCAGCTTTCATGTCGGTGCCTCACACCTCTCGCCGGGACCCGACTCCCAAGAAATTGCCTTGCCTGCCGAAGCCAGTGAGAGCTGGAGAACATACGCTCTTCTCCATGGGTTCTCCGGGGGAAGAAGGACGCCGAGATTCTCCACGGCTCCGGCGGGTTGTGGGCGGCGCCGACTGCCGCCAATCGCATTGGGGAGGGGGCGGCTTAGAAAAAGCCATTTTACAATTTCTCAGAAAACACCCTATTGATCGCGACTATTCTCTGCGATGCACATATTTACATACATTTCC
>JAUNZO010003506.1:0-21329 GCA_031894775.1 Chloris gayana
CTTTTGCGAAATAATAATAAAAATGTAGTTATGTTGGATCGATTCTAGCGTGTAGTTTCGCAAAACGTAGTTTTATGTAGCAAAAATATCGTGCTTCGTTACGGGTGTGTCTTAAAATTTCTTCCCAAATAAAGATTCTAACCTTAAAATGAAGGTAGAGATTAGCTATTATGTCTGTTGTTTTTCTAAATAAAATATTAGCATCTCTTTACGTACACTTGATTGTGTTCGGTGTTATTTGAAAGCATGACTATTTTTTTACTTTATATTTTTTTCCTATTTTACCACATTTGTATTGAATTAACCTAGACTAGTCGTAATTGATTTGATATTTTTTGACCAAGTTAGATTTGGAAGCAAATTAGACCCACCGTAAGAGGATTTTTTTCCCCCAATTCAGTCCTAACCCGTGTCGAGCCGCTGCCGAGCTCTCATATGGCTTCCCATGGCAGTGAGGTCATCTATGGTGTTTCCCTCGCTATTCCCACAACGTTCCCATAGTGGCCATGTCCGGTGTTTCCCTCATCAAGCTCGATCTCGATCTTCAGCCTACGATAGCGGCCTCGTGGGGTGAGCTCACGCTGGTGACATCGATAACTCGATCGTAGCCAAACTGAGGAGACAATGGCTGACTAATTAACTATCGTAACACATTGTGGCAGCAGGAGTCGTTGCATTGGATCGATGACTTATATGAATAGAGACATCAGCTGGTCGATTAGATTACAAGTGGTTTCATGAATTGCATCCCTATAAATAATAGCTTTCATAAAGTACTTCCGTGATATTTACTGCATTCACTATGATTAGATATAAAAGAAATGATGGCAAACACAAATTACAAGAACAAGCCTTACTGTACTTTTCTGCCGTCACTATTGATATCCGTTCTGCTCCACGGTTCTGTAATTGGGCCGAAAGGTAACGTGGAATCGCGTAGACCGGAAAGAATGTTCGTTCATGTATTTGGGCCAAAAAGTCGTACGTACGCGGCTTCCTCAGCGTGGAGCCCCACGCAAATTCAGATTGAGATTGAAGCCTGTGATTTCAGCCTTTAGAGATGGTATTCGTCTGGGCTTCAGACTCGGTCCACGCAAAAAATTAGTACCGCATCGGTCCGCCAGGTGCCGCTTCCGTCACATGTAAGGCTGTGTCTGAGTCAGGCCTCACACCGTGCGGCACGCACGGTTCTTTGCAAAATACCAATGTAATATGAATATGCAAAATCTCAGGCACGGCACCTTCAATCACCAGGTATGTATGCACAAAGTTAAAGATTCTAAGTCTTCCCGTAGTACGAAATTGTGAACACGGACTCAGCTTTCTCCTCGTTACCATTCAGCTTGGTGCGGCTGGTATCGTGCGGCAAGCACGGTTCAATGCAATCAAAATATACTTGGCAATCCAACCTGCGACATGTCAGGGGGTCAGCCTTTTTGTTTTTGTTTGTTAATTAGGAAAAAGCTGTCACGATTTATTTTACAGCGCGATTTACTTTACATATTTGATCTTTCAATTTTGTTCGACGATAAATCGTAATTGTGATATGCGAGAAAAATACATGGACGAGGACAAATCCCCATAGCTGGTCTTTTGATGGACTTCACGTTGAGCCCATCCGTCCTGCAAGTCACAACGAGGACAAAACCTGGATAGCCCGTGTTGCTCAGGCTCGGAAACACAATTAAGGAGCATGTTGCCCTTGCATCATCGACAGCTTTATAGTTATACATGGTGATCAACAATTCAATATTCAGAACACCTACGCGTAACAATCCCATGAAACAGCCGTTGAATCTGATAATAGGAATTGCATCATCATTGCAATATCTTGTTGAAATGAGCAAAAAGAAACAAACATATCACCATCAGACTGCACCGAACTTTCGCTCAGTCACGTCACACAAATAATTCCATGGAAAGGAGTTTGAACCACTGAATTAACCACCATTTACAGGAACTTGGTGCGTTGCACCCAAAATGAAATGTCAGAACTTGTGACAAAATGCTACTATGCCAAACCACCTGCACTCATCAATCCATTCTGATGCAGCTACAGACAAAGGAAAAATGACCAAACCTTTTCAACTATACTCAAGAGCCACATTACCTACTGCTTAAGAGTTTAAGCACTGGTCACAATTAAAAACAGTTTAAGCACTGACCAAGTTAAAAAGAAATGCATCAATGGGTCTACCTATCAAGAATAACATGGACCCAGAAACTCGGAGGGTAACTAGAGCATAACTCACCAATTTACCCAAGACTAGTCCAAAATACTTCATGTTGCTGATATCCTCAAGGATCCATACTTAGTTACTTACATTCTTGAGTAAGAAGCTGAAGGCAAAATCACTAAACAGTGAAAAATGAAAGTGATCCAAGTTGAGGATACCAGCAGCAGGTTGCAATTTTTGAAATACCATTGTGAAATATGAGAGACCAAGGGTAATACTATGAGCTATGGACCTTTCACAAATAAATTATCTACAACAACAAAAGGTAGTCAGGTAACCATTCAATCTTCCCCATTTTGGATAAAATATGCTGCATAATCAACTTGATGTGTCAATCTCTTTCCCATGATCTTCATTGATTGTTCTTCGCAACCTTCTTAACCATATCTCATAGTCCATTGGGTATGGGGTCCCACAAAGGCTGTCAACATAATCCGCAAAAGCTTTCAACACCGCTGAGACATCGCCCAACTGCTGTTGTATAACTCTCCTCGACCATGATGTCTCCCTCCACTGAAGTGCACTTTCAACCGAGTCAAGCTCTGGGCAAACTCCGCCACAAGAAAAAAAGAGAAGATAAATTAAACTCTCCGCATCAGATGCTGCACATAGCTTGCCTTCTTGGAGCGCAAATGTAGAGGAGAAGAACAGATTCATTACAGGTCGGTCCTTCTCTTCCAGGATAGCATGACCCCATCCAGTGAGTACAAAATACGGGTGTCTTGAACCATTGCTCACACGGATCACATTCTCTGGCCGGATATCACCATGACGAATTCCTGCAGATGCTGCAGCAGCAAGAGCAGACAAACAGTCATGGCAACATCTAAGAGCCTCCTCGACACCAAACAATCCATTCCGTATCAGATTTGAAATGGTCTCACCAACTGGTGAGGTGACAAGGATCGGAGTGCTACAGAATGGATGCCCACAACTCCCACTTGAGTTAGGCTTGTTACATGGACCTGGATGGATGACGCGCCCGGAAGCTACCATCTGTGGTATATATCTGCTCAAAATGTCTCTTTGTTTCATCAGAGTAAGTACTTTTGTCTGCCTTTGTACTTGGTACCAGGAATTCATATCCTCCCATGCTGGCTCCAAATAAGACGGGCTTGAACCCACATACAACAAATAGGTTTTGGTAGGTTCATCTTCAGGACTACAAGTGTAGATCGGAGGATCACTGTCTGTTAGAATATCATTGATTTGAAAACCCTTTTGGCAGTAAGTATCCTCCATGAACACGAAAGATCCTGTTTCAAGCTTCAAGGTTTCCTGTGGTTTCACATCAACAGCTGCTTCCTCCAGTACTTCAACAATTTCAGGAGAATGACTTTGTTGTTGGAATCGAAACAAACCATTACTATTAGCATGTCTGTCAACCAAATGCCTTTCTGATCTTCGACTTTGTAACCGGGAACTATGTTCTGTTACCAGTTCATCAAGAGAGTACTTAGGTTCTCCGCAAAACTGAATCATTGAATGGAAAATTGCAAGGAGAACTTGAAGGGTCCCAACATCACCCCAGTTAGCATTCCCAAGTTTGTTCCAAACTCGATCAACTGAAGAAACTGTAATTTTTGCATGTTTTTTTATCCATTCAGCAGCACAGTTATAAACATTGTTCAGGTTGAAATCCAGCTTGTTCAGATCACCTTGGACCTTCACCACTCCTCCAAACTGTGAATCAACAAGAAGTAAGTAAACACAATCTGAGTTCCGAAGAACAGTGGAGGATCTGCTAAGGCTTCGAGATAGAAGAACACGCAAGGCAAAGAACAAGGCCTCCCCCAACACAGCAGGAGATGGCTCCTGGTCACCTTGGGCATAAACAATCCCAATATCAGGTCTCAACAAAGCCAATACAACAATATGATCCCATCTCCCTTGCGAATGCTTTGAGTTCTTCCGTAGCACCGCTGTCGCACAAACACCATCAAGTTTTCCACTGCTAATAGCCTTCTCAGCAGGATAAAACTTGGAACTTGTGCTGTGTATGCAAGCAACTGAGAAAGGCATTGCTTCATCAGGTCCCCAGAAAGTGTCCCACAATCCTTTAATGCCAGCATGTAGGAAATCCTCCAAAGCAAGATAAGCCGTAGCTTCAAAAATATCAGATGTTGATGCATGAAGAGCATTAGGCATTCGTACTAACTGCTTGAAAGTAACACCCTCCAGAGCATAATCGAAATTCTGTAATTGAGTAAGGTCAAAAGGGACATCAAAAGCTGGCTTCCTGAAACCAGAATCTTCACTGTGACCGGAGAACCAATCCTCTAGGCTTGAAGTCAAGAGCTCATTGTCCACAAACTCCCGGAGAAAATCTTTACATATCGACGATGAGAAATTGCGCTGCCTACCCCGTGATGAGGTACTAGACTTTTTTGGTGCTGAACCAACTGATATGCGGTCAGGTGACGTGCCTGTAAAATGACATCAAATTAATAGTTAGAAAATATGAACTTTCTATATAAAGGATGTTCAAGTAATTGAATATGAGAACTTCAAGATCATAACATGACGTAACAGATAAACAATGGTAAGCAAGATAAAAGATGAAGTATGAAACCACACACATGAAAAAAAGTACTGACATCATGCTAGCTAACAAAGATTGTCCACTAGGTTTAATCACCAGGGACATGCCAAATACCAGTCCAACACAAAATGAGGATGTTTTTTGGTGTTTCTAGACACACAGAAGTCCAAAAATGAGTATACTCTGGATAAAAAGTGCACATAAAACAGCCTATTGGTGTAATCGCTTAACTGAATATAGCAATCCCATGTTATCATTCATGAATATGAAAAATGAAAAAAAAACAGGCCGTTATGCAGAAATGGTGGTACAGGGTCATGTGTGCTCAGCACGAATATACCAACTAAATCAGGCACAGTGATTACTGATCAGTAACATGTTTCAATATTTCAAATATAATAAAAGGAGGAACTTGGTAGTCTGTTGATGCTGAAGATTGCATAGTAGCCCCTGCACATTACTAGTAATGCAAGAGATGCATTTTGTTCTAGCATTTGAAAGTATTGCACCTTCGTTTTTTATCTTTATAATAAATCACAAATGGTTGAAATTCTAAATGAACTGATTTGACAAATATAGGATTTTACGGTGTTCAGTTCATTAATTCTCTAGCCACGGTAAGGGATAAAAAAGTGTCCTGCCCTGGCCAAACTATACATGACATCTACAGTTGATCACCACAAGACTCAGAAACTTAGGTGGTGTAATGAGCTGTGCAATATGTATTATTGTTTGCTACTACTAAACAGTGGAAAGCTCAGCTGAATTTGCTGATGCTTTAGTTGTTTCCGTGGCATTGCTATGATCTATTCACCAGATTGGAGGAATGGATCTCCTTTCTGTGTTGCAGTGCAATCTCCTACTACATACCTATCTTAATTGTGTTAATTACTTGCACACATGATCCTGAAACAACTGAGTGACATAATTATCATACTGAAGTTGCCCTACTTTCACAAAATGACATTGTCCACAAAACTTAAATCACCATCCTGTTCTTTGAGAGTTCATTTGGTCTTACACCACATAAAAGCTTTTCTTATCTCTACACCGCACAAAGGCTAGAGCTAAAACTCCAGGGAAAGAATCTGCCACCAGACCTGCTCCTGATGAACAGCCCAGATGGCAGGAAATGGGAGCAAACGCGGACTCCTCTGGTAGCTAGCTTCAATCAAATGCAGCATTTTCGAAGCTAAAATCCCAGAATAGCATCCTACAGTTCCTTCTTCCACAAAGAAAAAAAATCGAACCTTTGCCTTTCAACCCACAGTCCTCGTCGCTACATCCCAACCCAAAATCAAGAAAAGATCGACAGAATTTTTGCATATTTATTCCACAGTACGGACTACGAACAGCTAGCCAGGAATCGAAACAAGAGTCAAGGGGAATCAAAGCAGACAAGCCCCACGCAGATCTGGAACAGAAGCTACACAGCTTGAACGGAAACCGAGTCCCAAAGCGAGATTACGATGGTACCTTCCATGAGGCGGCGACGACGGCCTGCGGCGGCAGGCGGCGGGTGCTAGATTGGAGCACCTGCTGGTGGTGGACTAGCAGGACGACTACTCCCAACTGCCTCCGCTTCCCGTGGTCGCTGCACGGCCACGCCAAGATAAAACATCCGTCTCGCTCGCCACCAGATGAAGATGAATAGAGGAAGAAGGGAAATACTGAAATTTTATAAGGGGAGACCAATTTTCTCTTCAGTTTCTACAACTGATCCCCGAATTCCGGTGGTGAGCACAGCAGAGCAGGGATTGATTGAGTGCCTGCCCCTGCCGTCCCCCGCCTGCTCAACCCCCAAACCCAGGCCGAGTGGACTTTTTTTTTAACTGGGAGGGGAGCTCACCTTTTGGTGCGCTCAGTTCTGGCTTCAGGGTGGCTGTCGCTGTGGCTGCGCTGTGCTGTTTTGGCTTTTCCTCTTTCTTCTTCGTCGTCCTGCGTCTGTTGGTTGGATGAGATAAATGGATTAATAACAACATTTCATTCCATATTTCCATGATGGGGAACCTTTGTGGAGCACTAGATCAATAATGCAGGCAACAAACCTTTCTCCCGTGAGGAGAGGTCAGTACACATCTCTCCCGATGCAAGATTATTAATTTTTTGTGGGGAAAATAGAAAATCGATGATGAAGAGCAATGCAGCCCAACGAATTGAACTGAATGCTTAATCACCTCCTCCGATCCTCATCTTGCCATTGGACATTACAGGTAAGTTTTGTTGACAATTGGAGCTCACCAGAACGTCAGGAAATCAAATCAGCTGGCAGTTAGGGTAGTAGGACAGCTGTACGCGAATTTCATAGTACCGAGGTAGTATCCATCAGCCGTCCTAGATGCATTTTTTGAACCAAGATATGATATGAGAAACAAGCTGCCGCGATTTTCTTCGGCCTAGAGCACACATAAGGCCCCGTTCGTTTCCACCCTCCAAAATTTAGATATCGTCACATCAAAGAGAATCTTACTATTTAGTAGTATTTTTATTAATTTAATAACAAAACTTATGTCGCGACCCTCCCTCTAATTTGCGAGACGAATCTAATGATCCTAATTAATCTATGTTTTGCTACAGTGATGCTACAGTAAACATCTTCTAATAACACTATAATTACCCTCGTTGGATTCGTCTCGTGAATTAGATAGGGAGTCTGCAATTAGTTTGAGATTAAACTTTATTTAAGACTCCAAAATGATAAAATTCTCTTCGATTTGACCCTCTAAAAATTAGATAGAGGAAACGAACAGGCCCTAGACAGTGACACAAGTTTCAGTAAGCAAAGAGATTTATGTGCTGGTTACTGGCATGTTGTCCGCCCAAAACCTGGCCAATGCGTGGCAATCGAATCAGTAGAGACGGTGTGTACTCAAGAGTATTGACAAGCATGCCGTTCCAAGACGACAGCATGATACGAGATGGCAAAAAGCGAGGCATGCGATAGCTTTGTTTGTATGGCATGCTGCAGCGTCCTAACTAAAAGGTTCAGACACCCAAACTTTTAGAGCAGGTTAAATAACAGTGTTGTTAGTTACTGTCGTGTGATGCGAGTGGCGATCGGTGGCAGTGATCGATATCTACTCTACTGCGTGTGAGGTGATTGGTTGGGACCGTCATGATCGTGTTGCGCCCGGCGTGTCATGGGACCATTAACATGATCATTATGCTACAAAGTCAAGTCATCAAGGGAGAATGGGACAGGCAGGCATCGGGAGATCACTTGGGGGTCACGCTAACCATAGCTCCGACCTAGTATTTGTTTGTTTCTTAGTTACTCCCTTAGTTTTTAAATTATTAATCTGGTTGACTTTTTTTCGTTACGTTTGACCGTTCGTCTTATTTAAAATATTTTTTTAAGTATGTAAAACTATAAGTCGTGTTTCAACTTTCTTTAGTGATAAAACAAATTTAAAAACGAAGGGAGTATATATTATCTGTCTGATGAACAAAGAGCTTTGATGCATGAACACGTACTTACTCCAGCCTATTAATCCAGCATCATCATCGTCATTATGGAGCCTTTATTCCATACGTAGAAAATGTACGGCTTGAGAAGTAGCGCATCGATTCATTAATTTCTGGTGATCGCTGACGAGGTGCTAACTTCCCCTGTTTAATTTGTTGCACTCTCTCTCTCTCTCTCATTGTTTCTGTTGATGTGATTGCAACAACTTGGACCGCGAGTGTGGGGCTCCCTCTCATACACCAGTTCGAGATGAAGGCCTGCTGCAAGGATGTAGAAAACCCAGACGAAGATAAAGCCCATTCGATTGCTATAAGTCAGTCCACGTGTCAATAATCTTAGAGAGAGAAAGAAATTAATCAGTTTTTGAAATTCAACACATTTTTCTCCTGAACCATAAGTCCGTTATTGAAACCCGTTTGAGCAACTGTATTATTAAGTATAAATTCTATGAAATGAGATTCAATAAAAATATTTTTAACATTGAAAAAATAGTTTTTTGTCAATATTTTGAATATGGTATGTCAGTATTTAATTATACTAAGTCTACAATTTAAATATTTCATGTCAATATTTTCAGAAAAATGTTTATATTAATTTCTAAAATATTGAAATGAACTTTGATATTAGATAGCACATTTCATGGTTGTCATCCCGATCACCAAAACCATCATTCATGCCATGCCAATCGTCATGAAGCTTACGGACACGTAGGAGCAAATGACGGCCTCAAGAACGAGCAGACTCGCCATTGAGCTTGGCGAGGAGCGAGGAAGCACGAAATAGCACGAGGCGTAGGCGAGCTAGGCGATGAGCAGGGGTTGACGACGAGCCGGAGGAAAGCAACGGCCTAGACGAGGAGCAACGAAGTTTGCGAAGCAGCTTGGCGGTGCACTACCATGGTTGTTTGCTTGTGGGCATGAGGGAGCAGAGGAAAAGGTGGGTCGGGGTTGGGCTAGCTGATGGAGGAGCAACACCTCCCATACCGCTAGTTTGCTCTACAAAGGACGGGGTTGAGGTTGCGGCTCGAGGTTCCTAGGTACTAGCGCAAGCTACACGCAAAGGAGAGCACCACAATGAATGAGGAGTAGCAGTGTAAAATATATTTTACACTGTTGATTTAGATTTCATATCCTCAGCTAAAACCATACTATCGCGGGGATGGAGAGAGTGATTAGCATTTCTTCATGTGAATAATGATGATTGATAAGTTTATCTGCTAGAACTCAACTTTGAGGCGGTTTCAACATTTAAAAGAAAAAAATCAGAGTGGGCATATGCCCCATGCCCTCCACACAAACACTATGTAAAGGTCCAACTAGACTCGGAATTAGAGAAATGTCAAACACACTCTAAAGAACTCCACTCTTGATCACATCTCGGACTTTAAAACGTTTTCAAATATTTGTCATATTTTTTTACTTAAAAATTTGGAAATTTTGTTTTATTTTTTTCAAATATATTTCATGATCACTATTTTTATAAATCTATGTCAACATTTTTACAAAAATATTATCATACAATATCTATGATGTAGATATAGTACAAATAAAATGTTGATACTCCCTCTATTTCAATATAAGTGTCTCTATGGTATCCGTAACACTCAAACTTGTTACATAATATCTCTATATTTGTTGAGGTGCCATGTGATCCCTCTATTAAACCGTCACTATATTCAATGGAGACAATTTGCGTAGTTCCTCTATTTTCATAAAGTCAATGCATGACAAGGTATTTATAAGGTATTTTAGAAAATGACTCTGCACTTGTCTAGGGACACGATAATATGTTTCTGCTACATTAAAAAAATTACCACTACGAGTCAAATGTCTTGTAGTGATTAAGAATGATGCACTACCTGCAGGTTAAGAATGATCCAAGAAATGGTCAAACATAGAGTAACTCTGAGTTAATAATATCACTGAATTTTCTCTGGTGTTTTTTCTCTGGACCTTTTTTTTTTCTAGAATACGAAAGAGAAGTGTGTGTCGTTATATTAAGCAGGAAGAAAAGTTGATGACCTTACATGTGCGATTGACTTTTCCATGGACATTTGGCTAGTTTACCTATCCTTCGAACTGTCTCCTTGGGTTTAACGAGCAGAACAGCCCGCCTTGTTGGCCAGCGGCTCAGCAGGAGGTGGCTCCCTCTCTCTGCTTCGCTGGGCATGTACTACCTCTGAATGTCGTCTGAAACTGCCGAGAGTAATTGAACCTAGCACATTTGTTCGTTGCGGTCTCGCCTAGTAGCATGCCAAGAAATCGTGTCAGGCCTGCTGAAAGAGAGACGACAAAATACTCCATTTTGCACATGTCTAATTGTTTCTAGTTATTTTCATTCATTTGGAGCAATAGATTGTGTTTATCAAATTTATAAAATTTTGGGAGTATAGTTTTCATCTCTTTGAGAGGGTATGTAACAAAAAAAAAGACCAATTTGAATTTAATTTTGAACAACATTTCAAATAGTTTAAGGTTAATTGAATTCAATTTTTTTATGAAACTAAGGTGAATTATATTCATTTAAACACTTTAAAAATGTAAAATACAGTAAAATTTGCTTATGTTGAATTTATATAGGCGAAAACATATGAGACAATTAAACATGTGTAAACTAGGGTGATTTTTGAAACAAAATGCACTAGGCGGGTGGAGATTTACAACAAAAAGACTTATGAGTGGAAATCTCAAACTCCAAGTGACTTATGGGGTGGTTTATGCAATTATACCAATTTTCATGGCAACTCAACTCGTAGATGGAGTAGCAGTATGTAAAATTCAGGGGCCAGAGCTCGTGTTACATACGTACAAATTTCAGTTGTAGCTGCTCATTACGAGTAATAATTTTACAAAGTCTGTTGCTCCTGCATTGTGATGAATGGTAATACAACCAATGGCTGACACACCTCTTGTCGATGTTTCGCCGAATGCCACCTCTTGTATGTACTCTTGAAAGAAAGCTCCACACTTGTTCTTCACTTGAGGATACCACGCTGAATTCCTTACCATCCAACCCTGCACACAAATGCATGCAGTTAGTAGTTAGTGCTATGCTGACTGTTTAGCATAAAGGCACCAACATTTTCTACAGCAGTTTGAAACCGTTAGACGGTCCTATTCCTTGGAAGTTATGCCTCTTAGCTTGGATTAGCTGAGCCAATCAACGGTTCTTTCTTTTCGACAATATATACTTTCAGCCGGTGTTCGATAGGATTTGTTTTGCAGACAGAGGCTGAAGCTGGAGTACTAACACTTTTACAGATTGCATAGTGTACTGTAGTGTATTAGTCTTGGAAACCATCTTTTCGGTGCACATTTCTGAGAACACGTACAGCACTAACTAAACATGTTAGTAGTTAGTACTTCGTTCGAAGGGGAGATATGTACTTATAATAATAATAAATTTTTAACGGTAGTAATAACAAGACCTCACCAAACGAAACGGCAGCTCTGATTTTACCAGAAACAGATTGAGCATCGGCACCCTTTTAGCTAGCTATAGAATAATCGAAATCACTCAGCACACACCAAGGAGCTGAGGTGAACATCATCAAGTAGCAAGTTAATAATCAAATAATATCAGCATGAGGTTGTTAATAACGGGGGCAACTCACGTGTCGAGCATCCCTCTCGGTTGACCTGACCCTGGATAATTCCAGATAAAGCCACATCCTAGTAGCCTCCCGTGTTGGAGCAGCAGAAACGATCTTGCAGCAGCAGCCGCTGCCATATGCCGAAGCTCTGTCTCTTTTTATTTTGCCAATAAATGAGAGTCTCGAGCAGATCGGCCGAGAGCTGAAAAGAAGAGATTACCATGTATGTGGCCTCGCCGACTTCCTCAAAGAATAGAAGTTGCACAACTTGCTCGATCTACCTGCAGAGACGGTAGAACAAATTTTTTATGTTCCAGCGCAAGCGCCGACAACACAAAATCTTTCGGCGTTTTTTATAAGGGCACACACACGGTTGCAGCAGTTACGTAGCTGCAAATAAGCTAACAGTTCCGACCGGCTGCGACTACATCTCTCTTTTCTTCCTGCGGGTCGTCGTACGTCATGTCCCAAACGAACTGGGCTAACAGTTCAAAAGCCTTCTGCCGCACTACATCAGACTTCCAGCTAAAAAAGAAAACAAACATTGACTTCACAAACCCTAATTATTGTCTTTTTTTGTGAGAAAGTTAAGAATCGGCTCCATGAGAAAGATACATATGGGACTTATTGCCATTTTCATGAAACCACATTTTGAGAGCAATATACCCATACCATTTTCACATTTCCAAACTTAAAAATAGGTATTTTATTTGCAGGCAAAGTTTAAAACATTTGATTTAGGAAAACCTTTTGAATGACTTAGGAAAACGCTTACCATAGCTTCGGAGTTTAGGAAGCATTGAGATTGTAAGGCAGGCCGCCAATGAGGGTGTCAGGCTAGTGGCCAAACAAGGTACAAGGAACGTGTGTGGCCGAGCAGTCGAAGCAGACGGGGGTTTAAGGTTTTATCCCAGTGTACAGAAATAGTGATATTTTATATCATAAATGTTGAGTCTTGTCAATATTAACGTTTAAAAATTACTAGAATTCTTTTAACCATTTTAGCATAAGTAAAATTCTTGCCAATTTATATCCCATAGGTTTGGTCAATTTCAGAGCTTTGTAGCTTTGACTATTGATCAGACGGGATTTAAGGTTTTATCCCAATGTACAGAAGTATTGATATTTTATATCATAAATATTGAATCTAGTCAAGTATTGATATTTTATATCATAAATATTGAATCTAGTCAATCTTAATGTTTAAAAATTAATATAATTCTGTTAACCATTTTAGCATAAGTAAATTTCTTGCCCATTTATATTCCATAGGTTTGGTCAATGTTAGAGCTCTGTAACCTTGACTATTGATAGAAAAAAATCATGATATCTAACCATGTATAAGTAATGTATTTGGAAATCAACTATCTTATGAATATACATATCTTTATATTTGGAACCATTTATTAGTAAAGATACTAATTCTTAGCTAAAATTGAAAAGATTTGGTTTTGATATCAAAATAATAAATACTTGTATCATGACTATGGATAGAAAAAAATCATGATATTTAACCATGTATAAGTAATGTATTTGGATTCATCGTGAAGCCAACCATCTTATTAATGAGTACTGCTATAGGTCCGACCCGAATGTCCTACTCATGTACTCCTCAATTATGAATTTCTTGTAGTTAGGACAAGGAAACCTTCATTCTGAATTTCTTATCGTTAGGACAAGGAATACGATAAGAAATTCAGAATGGAGGAGTACAACTTAAGATATTATAGAAACTAAATATCATCATTTGGAAACTTTAAACACTTGGTTGTCATATATTCATCATGACAGACATACAAAGTTGGATATTCGAGTTGACCTACAACAATTCCCCTTGTTAATATACAAATCTTTATATTTGGAAACCATTTATTATTATAGGTATTAATTCTTAGCTAAAGTTGAAAATATTTGGTTTTGATACCAAAACAATAAATACTTGTATTTTAGGATGCCGGGGTGTGTGAAGAGAGGAAACTGTTGGAGGTCTAACATGTAATGCGGGCATCCTTTTCTTGACCACTGATCGAATGCAATGACATGAATGTGTGCGCACATACCTAATTCCAAGATAAGTGGTGGCACATTTCTCTGCCAGGTCTAGCTCGGTCTCAAGCTTGATGGATACGTTCCACCATGCACGAAGCCGTTAAATAATAATTAACGAGGCGAAAAAAGTCTACACGTACTAACTGTTTCCGTTGCATTGTACATGACATCAGCACAAGTCTTCTTTGAAGTGGCTAGTACTAGTAGTAGGGCGACTGCAGTCCGCGTCTTTCTACAACGACGACGGCGTACGACGACCGGCCGGCAGCAGATTTCGTCGGGTTGGGTATTGGACCATTAATTGAGTGCGGCACAATTACCGATCTATCGATCGATCGAGCAGATAGACGATTTGGGTTGTTCGATCTGCAGTGACGTAACCGTCTTTAAAAAACGCCGAAAGATGTGTGTCCATGCCCAAGGAGCAACAACCTCGCTCTTTTTTTCTCCCTCTATATATGGTAGCAGCTCCTGCAGTACCTTCACCAGCAGCCGAGAGCGGTTCGGTTCGGTTGGTGCATTCAGCTTCTTCTATCTCTCTATCTCTCCATATCTATCTATGCATACTATCTATGCATATATATATATATATAAGCTTTCGGGCTTTCCAGTTTCCAACTCCGCAAGTGCACATGCATAGCTAACCTCTTGAGCTCGCCGCAAGGACACCACGTACATATATCATCGCCCTCGCCACCGGCCGGCCAGCTAGCGAGCAATAACTCCGACGAAGCCTCCATTATCGTCTTCGTTTCCGTGGACGACCATGGCCGTGGCTGATGCTGGTGCAAGCAGGTCGTTGCCATTCCTCATCGTCGTCCTGCTCACCGCCACCGCCGGAGACCTCGCCGCCGGCGCGAAGGGCCACGGCGCCGTTACGTTACACGTCGGCCGGAGCCAGGTGCGGATATATGCATACGGTAGTTAATAAGTGCAAAGATTTATTGGTATCTATAGATGCGAGCGGGGTTTCCTTCTCCCTCTCGATCTGTAGCATTTCATTCATTTATTATATTTTAGGACAGAATTTATAGCTCGATCGATCGGGTTACGTCGTACTCCACTTCCGATTGCGTTTCTAAATATACATGCATGCCTTACTATTTTTTAACAAAGGAATTTTTTATCACTGATATCACACTGTCAACAAAGATAAATTCTAATAAGTGCTAGCTGCTTAATTGGTTGTACACCGCTTCGTGTCTCGCAGGTGCTGGTGGACAACGGCTTGGTTCAGGTGACGCTGTCCCGGCCGCAGGGCCACATCACCGGCGTCCGCTACAACGGCGAGCGCAACCTCCTGCAGTACGCCGCCGGCGCTGAAAACTCGGGAGGGTGCTGTTGCTCGTATCCACTTTCTTTCTTTCGCACGCAGCCATATATGCACCGCTGCATCTCTACAATTAAATTCTTGATTGCGTTGTTTGGAAAAAAAAATGCAGGTACTGGGATGTGGTGTGGAACTATCCAGGCTCCGGTCAGCCAAAAGGGATGATCGATATGTGAGTGCTAATTAAATAACTGCCTGCTTACTTATATGCTATACATGCTTAACTACTTCACCTCACCTCCTTGATGTGTGCCGTTGAGTGGGTTTTCCTTCTAGTTTATAACTAGTTCTAAAGGGTGCTGCGTGCTCTGTCTGTTTGTAACGACTCGATCGATGACGACCACGAATATTATTAGTTTTCCCTGTATTCAAAATGAGCTTGTTGCCGTACATTATATTAGTGTGTGCACCTACTACATATATGTTTTTTTTCTCCCTAAATGAAAATATAACTGGCAGTCTGGCACTAGTTAGATATAGTTAATGTTCCGCGACCGATCAACTATGAATGAATGTGCACCGAAAAGATGTGCAGGACTAACCAAGGTACAGTACCTCGTGCAATCTGTAAAGTGCTGTTTAACGCCGTCAGAAATTATTGCTGAACAAACACAAGGGTTTTTTTTTAGGATGTGCCTGACGTGCGTTTCACTAAGAAGTGGAGTTGCTACAGGATTTTAGTTGCTGTCAGCAAACAACAACTAACACACAGGAACCGAACTAATTAAAAAAAACTCCTAAGCATATATGACATTAGCCATAAGGGAACACTACTGTCCGCACAGCGTGCCATCAAGAATTATATATTTTTCGTTTGGTTCAGTTGATATGGAGGATTTTTTTTCCATGCATTACTTCCAGAGAAGTTAGTTAGCCTTGTGCTCGAGCTAGTACTCTCTCTCACGGTAAAGTACCGCTGAACAACAGTTTTGGCGTCTGCACCCCCAATGTATTTCTCAGCATATAACCAACTGCATTTGTACAGGTTGGACAGTACAGAATTCGATGTAGTTTCATCCAGCCCAGATCAAGTGGAGCTTTCTTTCAGGAGCGCATACAATCCGTCCCGTCCAAATAGCGTCCGGCTAAACATCGACAAGAGGTGCGCCCGGCATTTGTTATATGCTATTCCATTCCGCGAAAGAAATAGCTACGTATATATGTATCACCGAATTTTGCAAAACTGTTGTTGCAGGCTCGTGATGCTGAGAGGCAGCTCCGGGTTCTACTGTTATGCCATCTTTGAGCACCCCAGCGATTGGCCTGCTCTGAACATTACTGAGGCTCGGATCGCCTTCAAACTCAGCACGACCAAGTGAGTCATCGATCGGTAACGCTGGCCACCTTCCATTTCCAGTTGTTGTCGCAAGGTTTTCTTGAATTGTGATGATCTGAGTGACCAAACTGAGAGTGTCAAATGCGTGGCAGGTTCAATTACATGGCTGTTTCAGACGATATCCAGCGGTACATGCCATCCGCAGCAGACAGAGATGCTCCACACGGTCTGCCACTGGCCTACAAGGAAGCTGTTCTGCTCGTCAACCCCAAGGAGCCACAGTTCAAAGGAGAGGTAAATCAGCTAATTAAATGGCTGGAAGTTTTTATTTTCTCTTATTTTGTACCTTGACTTCCATAAAAATGTTTTGAGTTCAGTTCTTTGGAAACAAAATTCAAGTTAGTGACAGGCTTAATAAACTGACAGAGGCACGAACCTGTAACTCTGAATTTGTCTTGTTCAGGTTGATGACAAGTACGAGTACTCGCTGGATAACAAGGACAATGTTGTTCACGGATGGATCAGCAGCACTCACCCCAATCCCATGGGTTTCTGGGTCATCACACCGAGCAACGAGTTCAAGAACGGCGGTCCGCTCAAGCGTGAGCTCACCTCTCACGTCGGCCCAACCTCCCTCGTTGTAAGCTTCGTCCACCATCACCCTACCAAATCCAACCAAATAATCACAATTTAGTCGAGCTCACAGATAATTAATCATTCCAATCGAAAACTCTCTGCGTTCAATTAATTTTCCAGATGTTTCTCGGGACGCATTACATTGGGAACCAAATAGTCCTGAACCTGGCCGACGGCGAGTACTGGAAGAAGGTGATAGGCCCGGTGTTCATCTACCTCAACTCGAACCCGAATCGTGGCGACGTTGGTGCCCTGTGGGACGACGCCAAGGCGCAGGCGCAATCCGAAATCCGGAAATGGCCGTACAGCTTCCCTCAGTCCAAGGACTTCGCCAAGGCCGGCGACAGAGGCTCCGTCGCCGGCAGGCTCATCGTCAGAGACAGGTTCGTGAACAACACCGGCACGGCTGCCGGGACTGCCGCCGCGTACATCGGGCTCGCGGCGCCTGGGCAGCCCGGCTCATGGATGACCGAGAGCAAGGTAGGCATGGCTTTCTGCTCACCTGTAAAAAGATTTTGCACGTTTCTGAATCCCTCACGTATACGAGCCTTCACATGTTCTGCAGAGCTATCAGTTCTGGACGAGGGCGGCGTCCTGCGGCAGTTTCACCATCGGCAATGTCCGGGCAGGGGTTTACAATCTCTATGCTTGGGTTCCCGGGGTTCTTGGAGATTACATGTACACTTCTTCAGTGACCGTAACGCCAGGTTGGTACCAATGCTACTCGGTTTCATATCAAGGATATATCTATGGTGTTTGACCGGTACTATTCGAAGCAGGTTGTGCTATTAACCTTGGTGATCTGGTGTTCGAGCCCCCAAGATCAGGCCCGACGCTATGGGAGATCGGCGTCCCGGACCGGAGCGCGGCGGAGTTCTTCATTCCTGACGTCGACCCCAAATACGCCAATAAGCTCTTTCTGAACAAAGACAAGTTAGTTCTTGCTCTTATTAGATGTTGCATTGCATGCCTTTCTTTTGTCAGAGTTTTTAACAGGTTCATTTGTGTTTGTTTGATTTGACAGGTACCGGCAATACGGTCTCTGGGAGAGGTATGCCGAACTGTACCCGGAAAGCGATCCTGTTTTCACTGTTGGTGAAAGCGATCCCTCCAAGGACTGGTTCTTTGCCCATGTCACAAGGTAATGCCCACGAATACAACAATTTCAGTATTTGTTACACACTCAACAAATCCACATGCTAACAATAATTTTTGGCTTCAGAATCTTGATTTTTTCTCTTTTAATTTGTCCCTTCTTTTACTTTCCGTTGTCCTTTGTATCTTAACTTGTTTTGGGGCTAAAAGACTCTGCTGTTGTTGTGTTCATTACATAAAAAAGGATAATAAAATTAGTAACTAGCACTACATGTTTGTTTCACAGGAGAGTAGGCAACGATGTTGTGCCAACGACGCGTCAGATACGGTTCAATCTGGACCATACCGTGCCAGACGGCGCGTACACGTTGCGCATTGCTCTTGCTGCTGCTCACATGTCCAGGCTGCAGATTCACGTGAATGGCATTCCACGGCGAGGAGGCGTGTTCACGTCGTCAGAGTTTGGTGAAGCCAACGCCATTGCACGCCATGGCATCCACGGTGTGCAGTGGGAGCTCGAGTTCCCGATCAAGGGGTACCTACTCAACGAAGGCGAAAACTGCATCAATATCACGCAGACGAGGGCCTTGAGCATCTTTGCCGGGGTCCTATATGATTATGTCAGGCTGGAAGGGCCCTCTGGATCATGGCGGGACCCCACAGACGCGCATGTGAATCATTGAATTACTAGGAATTTTGCAGTATTGATATGTGAAATGGTAGATATACAAAACGTAAAGCAACAATTGTTCTAGTATTATTAGGAAAAAAACAATTGTTCTAGTTAGTGAATTGAAAAGTGTCTGTGCAACCGGAGGAACTGTTTAATTACCTAGGAAAAATATTTTATGAAATTCACTCTTTCGGTGGAATTATGAAGATCCTCCCACAAACGTAAAATCCCAATAAATTTTGAAAATTGGTGGATGTGTACATGATATGGTGAAAATAAGTACCCAAACTTTTAGATTCAAATTCAACACCATTAAAAAGATACAAAAGTACATAGCTTGTTTTATCCTTTTCCTCCCTCTATCTTCATGAATTGTTATTTTTGTGTAAGTGTGGTTTCTACATGTTTTCCATCTATCATCTACATGTGTGCTCATTTAACTAGCAAAAGGTTTCGAAACTTGCAGTTATATTTTCCAAGAGGGTTTCATGGCTCCGTTGAAACATTGGATTTGACTAAATATTTTTCCTATTTATCTATTCGAGAATGAAATAGACTATATATTTTTTCTAAAATTTTGCAAAAGTAAATTTTGCCACCTCAGTATGCGTTAATTTTTTTATTCCATCTGTCCCACAATATTTGGCATTCTACCACTACCCAGTTTTCTCAAAATTACATGTAGATCACCACATTTAGATGTTCTAAGAACATCAACTTTCCAATGCAATTATTGTTTTGCATTGTTCCATATGGATTATCTTCTTCTCAAAGTAGTAATATTTCCCTGATTTCTTTGTCATGTTGAACCATCTTTCATCAATATAAATTATTTTTTGCATATATGTGAATCTGGGATTTGTATCAATTGTTTGTATGTTAATCAAGCATGGACAAGCATGAACATAGGTGAGCTAATAAGAGGTTTTAGTATGACGCCTTATCAACTTAAATCTCCTATGCAATGTGCTTTTACTCACTTCCAGAGCCGTTGCAGGTGACCTAATAGTTATCTGCTTACGTAGAGGATGATAGGTATTTGTGAATAATCAACTTTAAGCTTCTTGTGAACATTGTTTATTCTTTTGTGAGAAACGTTCACATCCAACCCCTGTGCAATTTATTTGGCATCCTTCCAAAGGCATTGAACTATGTGTATATCCACTCCACAAGTGGTGGCTATGTGCTATTATTTTTCAGTTTACCATTGGTTTTGGATGGAATTACTCATAAGGCACTGATTGCACGAGTCTTGTTCTATTATTTTTCAGTTGACCATTACTGGTGAATGCAATTGCTCATAAGGCACCGATTACTGCTTGCCTTTGTTGATTTCTAATAAACTTGTATCCTTTACTTTCAGAACGACACAAAAAGGCATTCATTTTCTTTGCATCACAACACATTTAGGACATTGCATTGCAATTCTTAAAAGGCCAGAAATGTTTCATACTTACAACTATGAGGAGTACAACTTTTGTGAGCATAGGGGCATGTGTCCACCTGTGCTCACATAAGTATTTATCTAACTATGAGATATTGTTTTACCCCATGTTTCATTTAATATATTGCTTGAATGAATTTTCACTTTACCCAACCATAGGAATAGGTAAAAGAAAATGCACGTATTTTTGTACAAATTGATTTTATGGAACACTACATAGAACTTGTTGGTAAAAATGAAGAACCTAACGCGTTTATGTCTTCATGATCCAGGTCTCCTCTGTGGGCATCTCCAAAGACCACATCATCTTCAGCTGCACCATATGGAATAGGGCAAAACATGTCCTATGTCTTCATCTTCCAAGTTTGGGGGCCATTTAGACGGAATGGAATGGCATTGATGAACAGAACAAGAAATAAGAGAGAGAATGAGGAAGCACATAGATGGGATGAGAAAATGAAGGCCGCAGGATTTGGCATTGGATAAATAGACAAATGCTTCTATTTCCGGCCTCATTTTAAAATTTGGGAGCATGCACTCTTTTTTTTTTTTGTTCTTTTGGCGGTGGATGTTGTGTTTTGGCGGCAAATGAAATAGCAGCAGGGGTAAAACTCTCTCAGACCAGTGTACTGCTCTTGCACGCATTGTTTCCTGTGAATCCCACTAAAACATCAAAAGTTGTGGGACAGAGAGAGTACGTTATTTAGTGTAACATGCAAATTCTTAACACATTTCTTCCTTGAGTTCCTTTTGGAAAGTTACAATATCTATTTGAAAACGTGACATCAACACAATGAGCTATTATACTTCTAATTCTAAATATCAAGAAAAAAGATAATGGTGCTTCTCAAATGTGGACAAAAAAATTACAATGGCATGAATGCAGATAATAATTACTTTTATCATATCCATCGACAAGTATTGACCTGAATCAGCTGAAGGGTATAGAACATCCACAAAAACCAAATTGAACTGAACCTTTTCTGTCC